>LR137425.1:0-32091 GCA_900659605.1 Tisbe holothuriae | reverse complement strand
TTGCGCATACTTGGGGGGGGGGGGTGGTTAGAGAGGTATTACTCAAGCATATCTCTCTCGCTTTCTCTCTCTCTCTCTCTCTCTCTCTCTCTCTCTCTCTTCCTCAAGGCCTTTCAGTTGCTAAGCATATGCGGCCTTTTTTGCACAATTTTTTCTAACAAAGACGATCGTTTAGAATAGTTAAATCCTTGAGGATTAGCCGAAAATCTTTCGGGGGAAAGTATAACGGCTAGATATTTGAAGATATAAAAAATATGCATAAATCTCTGAGAGATTAATAGCATCTGCTCTCATTAGACGTGTAACCTTAACCACTCCTTCTCAGGTTGAGAACACCCTTTCCACGTACGACCCCCACGCCTGCGTGATCGTGTACTCCGTGGTGGACCGCAGCAGCTTCCAGCTGGCCGAGGAGGTGTTGGGCTACCTGTGGCGGATCGGCTACTCGGACAACGGACGGGCTTCGATCATACTCGTGGCGAACAAGGTCGACCTGGAACGGTCAAGAGTCATTCAGCAAGAAGGTGAGGGTTTAAACAACAACCGTAGAGTTGAGATTTAAGTAGGTACTAGGTGTTTCACAATCAACTGAATCAAGTGGATTACTACTCCACAATTCCTTTTGTTCCCACTGCGTAATTGAGGTAGGTTGAGTACGCTCACTCTACCGCTTTCACTCTCTCCCCCATTGTCTGGAATGCCCATCTTTAAGGCCTTGAAAGAGTGCCAAGATCGTCTGTGATGAAACGCTCAGCTCCTAAATCACTTTCGCGCGGGACGGACTGATGAGGTTAGCTTCTAGAAGAAAGGAGGCCGAGCTCCTTCTTTTATATTCCATCTTTGGCCTTCTTTTTTATTCTTAAAAAGAAGAAGCCACACCATGCAAGAGTGAGCAGCAGAAGAAGAAGAAGAAGATGGAAGAGCTCCATGATGATGATGGAGAAGAAGAAGAAGAAACTGCCAATCTTCTTCTTCTTCTTCTTCCTCTACCCACGTCTCAGTCTGCCACACATGCAGCCATGAATAAAGTAAACGTCATTTCGTCCGACGCTTATGCACAACACATGCATACAAAATGCCGTCAAGTAGTCAGATAGAAGAGCTCTCTGCAGTGTTGCTCTCACGCAAGAAGGCAGTTAAAGGGGAAGCACACATTTCCGTAGAAAATACCATGGGAATATACACAGGAATGAGAATAAAAACGGAGAGAGATTGGCATTCGTTGAGTGTTGTGGTGTGCACACCCAAGGGACGAAACCGAACTCGGCCTTTGTACGACTTAGCCTTTGGGCGCAAAAACGAGTCTTAAGTTGCTCCTATCCTGCCTCTGTTTTTGCCTTGCGGCCTTCGACGGCTGAAGAAGGGAGCTAGAAAGAAGTGGCTTTGGCTCTCAGATTTCGTGGGAATGGCACTCGTGGGGGAACAACCTTGTGGTGTGTTTGCAGGCAAGGAGAATTAAGCCTCGGGCATTACGAGATGCCTTAAACGCTTCCAGCAAAGGTGCTTCATGTGTATGGCTTCACTGTTGTCATTTATTATATTACAAGGGGGAAAAGAACCTGATCTATTGTGTCAACATGATGAGCATAAAAGGCCTCTCTTTAAACAAGTTCTTTTTCGCAGCTCCTGTTTACGCCCGTCTCACGTTCCCGCTTTATTATTATCATCGTTTCAGAGGGCAAGAAGCTGGCCATGTCGTTCGGGGCCAAGTTCATCGAGACGTCCGTCGGCATCCAGCACAACGTGGACGAGCTGCTGGTCGGCGCGCTCAAGCAGATCCGGCTGAGGGAGGAGGACGCGCGGCGCAAGGCAACCGCGGCCGCGGCAGCGCAGGCGCACGCCGCCACCAAGAAGGCTGGGAAGGAGTCGATCCTGGCCAGTGGTGGTGGCGGAGGCCGCGGGCTGAGCAGTCCACTGCACACGCTGCAGGTTGCCCGGGATATCCTTGCCAAGGTGTGCCTGAATGCCTCGTCCCACGGGAGCATATCAAAGTCGTGTGAAAATCTGCATGTGCTATAGATTGGGAACGCTGGGACAAAGGGACAAAGAAGAAAAGAAAGTGCCACAACAGAGTTATAAAAAGGGGGGAAAAGCCAAGAAGATAGAGCAGTATTCATTTTTACAATATATCATGATTAGTTCTTTTAAAAGCTGCGATAGAACATGAAACTTTGTCAAAAATGCTTTAGTTTTTCATGTTCATCTTTTCGTCGTATCACACCTTTACAAAACCTCTTTTTAGTACTTCAATATTTGAAACAGACAATACTGGAAACCCGAGTACAGAGTACACCCCGAGTCAAATTTTAATCCTCGTCATGCGTATTATATACCAATGCTCTTATTGTATAAAACTTCTACTATTTTCATAATAATAAACAACAAATATATCATATTTCTAATCTCATTTATTATATCTTTAATTACAATTCTTTTTCGCTGTATTCATAACCTACACATAAATCAAGCCATTTGTTTGCTACTTCCATTTGCCACACTTTACGTGGAGCTAAAGTTTCGGCATTAGCTTGCTTCCTCCTCCTCGGTTTACACCTAATGGGGTTGCAAAAATAGCTCTGCCGCTTCTTCTCTTATTCAGGCAGGCAGTAGTAAAACAACACCGAAGATACTTAATTGAGCAGGAAGGGAGGAGTGGTGATATTCGAGTGCAAACAATGCAAGAAAACCCAACCAAAACTAATATATCGGAGATGTAATACTTTAATAAACATACAATTCTCCTTGCAATCATTTTTTTCAATAAGGAAACAAAATGCCCTTAATACGTTTAATATATTTTGTTGGGCAAGTCCATTTTGTCCAATTTGCGGCTAGGTCGACACTAAAATTAGTCAATTTCAACCCAGTTTACGCCTTCCTTATTGCGTTAATTGGCCCCGGGGTGAAACAAATGCGAGCAACATGTTTTCATTAGGAATACAGAAGCAGCTCACAATGAATGAGTTAAAGATTCTATTTCAAGATTTCTTTCTTTCATCACTTGACAGGTTTAAAAAATCGATGGCGTCTCCTTTGCTTCCTTGATATTGCACAGACTCTGTAATAATTATAATAACGTAGAAGAGACCAAAAAACGAAGAGGTTCCTCTTTTAGAGTGCTTCTCCTTCCTGCGAGCCGAGACAAGAGAACGTTTATTGTGATCGGAAACAGAATCAATTTCATATAACATGTCTCTCAAAAGTGATATTCGCACAGTGTCCTTGAGCTCGAGTCCAACTGCTGTTGTTGCTGCACCAGCCAAGAAAACAATAACATCTGAATACATAAACGGTTTTGTTGGCAGCATGCATTTTGTTCCTTAAAATGTATTCTGCAGCTCAATGAATAAACGCAAAGGCATTAAAGTAATAACAATAATAATCATATCGCAGCAACAAAGGATTGTGGAGACTGGGGAAAAATGTTTCATATGCCAAAAACTGAGCGTGGCACGATTGTATAATTGCTTCTTTTTTGCAATTTCTGCTTTGTTTTAATCAGATTTGAACCCTACCTTGATTAAAGCCACCACTCAATTTAAAGAAATTACCTCATCAAGCCACAACAGAGGATTTTTTATAAATAACCCAGCGGGCTGAGGTGGGAAATGGTTATATCGTTGGCTGGGGGTAATTGCAGCATCCCCCCCTCCTCAGGGTATGTCTGTACTCCTCTGTACGTATCCTTATTTTCTTCCTCTACCCATTTTCCAGTGTGTGTGTGAGTTAGAAACCGCATGCGAAGGGTGCAATTTGCGGCCAGGAGCTCAGTCTTCCTCATAGCCGAGCTTATGAATGTGATAGAGTCATGCAGTAACCTTCAATGAGGTCTAAGAGGAGTTTATATATTCTCATGCATAGGCGACAGGGAAAAAATAGCCAAGTTGAGAACCCTTTGCTCACATAAATATTCTCTTTTAAGGGATGCCCGATGCCAACTTTCGGTTAAAACATGTTCAAGTTTGCAAGCAAAGTTTATGTATTCAAAGATGATTCAAGTTGTAACCCTACAATGAGTCTTTTTACCACATGTGCGTGTACATTGCAAAAAATGCAAAGGCAGCAATTAATCAAAATGGTCCTCAAACATGTTATTAAAGAAGAAGAAGATTTAAACCCACCTCATCAGGGTATATGCATGTCCAAACCAACTTGTGGTTCGGCTCTTCTTCTTCTTCGTTTTTGGCATGCTAGAAGGATAAATACATCTGAATTAACTCCCAGTTCAAGGATAGCCGCTGCATGACGGCTTTTTTTATCCGTAATGGGAACGTTTTTTTGTGTGTTTTCTCTTTTTCCACGAGGGGTCCAAAACATGAATATGGATTATTCAAAAGTTGCAAAAGTCGATCATGAAGTTGTGCGTCATGAAATGCGTAAAACTCTTTTCGAATCGTGAATTGATATGTGAATTATCATTTATAAATCCGCCCGCTCATCAGGTGATCACATCAGTTTTGGGGATTTTGCAATAAATCGAATTTCGACGCATATGGAAGAATACTTCCAGATGGGAAATCTTCTTCTCCTCCTGTTTTCCCCAATTGGACCCAATTTTCTTCCCTCTCTTTTCCCACCAATCCATCATATTTGCTGCCGGTGTGATCTTGTCGCCACGGAATATTATTGAATCTGATGATGACGCAATCAGATTGTTTCTCACTCTTCAAGCATTTTTGAAAGAGGATGCTTTGTTCAAAAGTATTTGAAGTGGCATTATGAGTTTTGAAATAATGTTTTGATTCGTATAAACTGCAAAAGTAAAGGTCGCGATGTTCCTCCTGTGCAAATGTAAACATTTCACGTTCAAGACTTTCATAAATCGTTGCAATCGTTCTTTTTTCTCTTCCGTTTATCAAGTTGGCGCTAAAATTTCCTCGTTGCAAGTGGAGTTTTCCCCGAAATGGTGTCACGACGAAAATGTCTTTCTTGGTTCGGGGCAACCGGGGCTTTGTTCAAATATAATTACCCCCGTAACGCCAAAAGTACACGGTGGAGAGGCAAAAAGAGAGTCTTTTGAGCGCCCTAATGTGACCTTTGAGACCATTCCACACCGCAGAGACCAAAACAGGAGAATTAAGAAGCTTTGGAAAAACAACCGAGAATGTTCAGTGCAACAACAGGGATGCCATTATGTCTAAATAAAGGAGTAAATGATAGTGTAAATGCATTGCTTAAGCACTCTAAAAGACACAAATGGCAGCCCTGAAAGCGGAAAAAGAGCCATAAGGGACTATTACATAGCAGAAGAATAATCTGGCCCACCCCTTCTACTGGTTTTCGCGGGCTAATCGTCTTCCACGGCTTCAAATAAATATCTCAAAAACGGAAAGCATAAACTTGACTCACAATGGCTTCAAATGGAGACGATATTGACACGCAAAGGCCGCATTGATGAGATACTTTTTCTGCACGCGCGGAAACAAAACCAACGGTAGGAAAAAAAGAGTTGGGCCCAACATTGGGCCGGTCTGCAAAAACAAGTTCGAATGGAGCCATTGCGTGTTGTGTAACAACGCTTTGACTCATTAATGTTATTTACTTACGCTATCATCCATTTCCGACAGCAAAATCTTCTTTCCGATGATCATCAATGTTGCAAAACGTGCCTCTCTGAACATTTCGCATCCGGATCGGGAATGTATTCTCAGAGCATGTTGCTATTTGCTCTCAACCCCAAATCTAATGACGATGATAGCAATAAATCCCGTTCCAAACGACTAATGATGATGGAGGAATTTTTGGGATATTTTAGCTCATGGAGACCGCAAGGAGGATTATTAATCCAAATAGGATGAGGATGAGGATGACGTGAGAGCAGATATTAAAATCATCTTAACGAGACTCGCTTTAAACATACTTCAAATAGGTGTTTGGCATCATTCACACGACCAGTTTAAGAACCTCTTAGAAATGTGTCTCTATTTTGACGGCATAAATCATTCTTTATGTGTGTTTTGCGTCTTCGGTGAAGAAAGGAAACGCGATCCGTACGCGGGGTGATTGTTTTTTGCTCCTCCTCTCAACAGCTTCTTCACAGCCCCCGTTACAGGTCGTCGATGCTATAATGCCATCATCTATTACTACGCACTTCTTTCTTCTGTCAATGCCATTAATGCTGTTGCCATTGTAGTACACGTTTAAACAAGAGGGCAAAGAGGTGAGGCTGCCCCCAAAACAAGCATGTAATGAATGTAACGTATTGCCTTCTGAATGGACTACTTCCAATTGATGTATATGTGCAAGTGTGGCATTCGTGGGAAGACCCTTTCTTTGCAATATGGATCATCATAGAGCTCTTTTCGGGGATAACGGGGCTATTTATTAGAAGATGTACAACGTCTTTTTTTCAACTAAGAGCCCCTTCTTTTTGCAATAACAGCGTATGCTCATTTTGCCTTTGCTGCTGTTGTTGCGTAAATGCAGATGCTCCATATGCATAAAAAGAGAGATACGCATTTAACACGAAGCAACATCTCCGAATTTGACAGCGTAATTGACTTCATTTTCTTGAAGAAGAAGAAAAAGACTGAGTGCGTTTGGCATAATAATCATACGGATTTTGAGCGCGTTTAAGGCTTTAATATGCGAAAAACGAAACCGTTTTGGGGGGAGGACTCCTAATGCACTTTAAGAGCTGTACTTTAATGAGACGTTGCCTCACATGGCATTAAAAAGGCGGGCTTGTGTTTTACACACACCTTGTGAATGAACATGTTCAGAGTCTGACATATAAATAATCATAATGTCGTAATCGCGCTTCGTTTTACTCTCTGTGACCCCTCGGCGAATGTGGGTTTAACACGACACGCTTGAACTTGTTGCATAACTGGCAACACGTTATTCTGTTCAAATAAGGGTAGATTTAATGGATCATGTTCTGGCACATATTTGAGCACACATCTTGATAAGCTACCCTTCTTTTTCGCCATCACTTTTTAAAATCCTGATATCGCCTCTGCCAATCTCAATGTCGACAACACTCAGTTATGTTTTTGCAGGAGGGATAAATCAGGGTTGCCACTTTATAATTTAAAGTCAATAGTCATCTTTGCACTCTAATGATGTTCCACTGTTCATGCATGCAATTTTGATTAACTGATGCCATATACGTAATTAATTATATGTGTTTATCGACCACAAAACGTGATATATTTAGATCAAATGGCAGCCCTGAACCAATCGAGCTCTCCAACCACCGATAGATCTTCATGCAATATTGAAGGTGCGTTACCCCTTCTTCTCCTTCTCCTCATACATAATAGTCTATTATATTTATTATCCCTTTTTACGTGTTAGGTCTGCAATTTCAAAGATTCACGTTGGCGATAGCTCCATCATATGAGACTAGAATAATAATAAACTAAAGCAGAGTTACAGTTACTCATTTAAAAGGCCCTGGCCGTCATTGTACCTTTACAATATGTATATCTTGCCCCCAAAGGTGTGAGCCAAGAAAACCTCAAAATTCCTTTCGAGTACGTGTGTCATTTCACGGGTGATTTTCCTTTCTGTATCCTCTTCATTCTGCATTATTCATCCCGAAGTGAAACCAAATTTGCTCCTTCTTCTTCTTCTTTTCACCAGTCATCATTGGGGTTTGTCCCGTGCCAGTTATTTCGTTCCCTTTCGAACAGCGCCAAATAATTCCAAAGCTGCGCGCGCTTCTCCGTCAGCCGCCCACAAGCCGGCCGCTGGGGCGGTTGTGTGCAATGTAGTAGGCGTTCAGTTGGGCCGTGCATGTCAAGAGGGTAGGTCCAGATCAAAGGACGTCTTTAATGACTGCTAAAGGTTGGGTGATAAAAACGAGGTTAAGAGTGTGATTAGAGGGAAGAAGGCGTGGTACTTGCCAAGGACATAAAGTGCGACAATAAAGACTAATAAAACGGTGAAGATAAACTTAATAGTGCATAAATGATAATAGTGGGGGCATAAAATTCCGATGAGCTGGCGCATATGGGAGACAAAGGTATGAAGAATATATTAACTCTTTTTTGTCTTTTAAATATTGCAAATGGTGGTTATTACGATGACACATTAGCATAATATTTTAAATGGAGAGAGTTTCTTGGAGCATTTAACATACTTTCTTTCCCCCTGCGATTTGATGGCTGCCAAAACATCCAACTCGTTCGTTTGATTTATTTCGTCCGAGACAAATGAATGTGAACGTGATTGGAGTGAGAATTTTTCATCAAGAGGAAAATCAACATGAGACTTCAGGGATGATGCAATTATTGTCTGTTTAACGCAATATAAAACGATTCATACAGCGAAATATGTCATCCCTATATAGATATGTGCTACTTGTTCAAGATCTAATCAAGAAAACATCTTTGCACAGGGCAAATCATCATCATAATAATACACGTCCGTATTGCAAAAATGGACTTCCAATAGATCCCAATGTAGCCCATGATGAGTCTCATTTTCTGGGAAGAATGGATTCTTCCAAAAGTGGGAGGAGCACTTCCATCCAAATTATAGGAACGGGAAACCTTCAGTATTGATTCAAAGACCATCTTCAAAGTGAGGTTATTTAGTGTTTAGCGAGGCATTGATTCTGCAATCTTAGCTTCAAAGTTAGAAGTTAGTGTTTCAGCGAGGAAATGGAAACTAATTTCTTTCGCTTGCATTCCGGACGAGGTCGATCTGTTAGCTGAGATCACGGCGGAAACAATCAATGAAATTATGAAAGGTGAAATTGCCGATCGCAGTCTTCTTACATTGCGGCGCTTTTAAAGAGTATAACATTCCATGAAGCAGTTTGAGAATAAAGCGCATTCAGAGGCCAAGTTCAATCGAAATCTTTATTTGTGACCGTGTGAAGGTAAAACGGGAAATATTCCTCTTTAAAAATTGTCTTCGTCGTTATCACCCTTTGCATATCTGAGCAGTTTTATGCATACTAATAATCATTTTATGCCTGTAATTTTAATCAAGTGGCCATTCTAATCTCCTCTGGGATTTACGACACAATTGAATTATTATTATTTTATAAACTGAGAAAAACTTTCCTTTTAACGAGGGGGAATCTTTCAGAAAATGTAATCGTAAAGGCCAAGCAATGACTGGGCAGAAATACAAGACTTAAGGGATGCCAGTTTGTGAACTTTAAACGTTAAACATGACATGATACATTCACTAGTCAACTGAGTAAATGGCAACCCTGAACTATTTAACCCAGACGGAACCAGATTCATCGTCTTCATCAAACGTCTCAAATTCCTTCCATTTCTGCGTGTCATTTCCTAACATCATCATCATCGTATATCCCTTAAAGAATATTAACAAGTGCATCTTTTGTTGTTTATTGTGTTGTAAAGGTCCTTTTTGTAACAATATCCCCATTGTCAATATCCATTATTCTCATTATGTTCTTTTCGCCCCTTTTGTGTCCTCCTCTGGTCAATTTTGTTTGATAAAATTAAAGGGCTTCTTCTTCTCGGTGAAATTTGTCGTTTTAGTCACGCTTGAGATGAATTGTTGTCCTCACCTTGAACACTTTTCATCTTGGATACACTTTAAAGGGTCAATGATGACATAAAACTTGTTTTGCACTCTTATAGAGATGTCCATTTGACATTGTCACGTGAAAGGAATTTTACCATTCAGAGACAAATTTTAAAACCATCTTCTTCTCTCTTTTATGTCGGTTTCAAGGATCAATAAGAGGCTTCAAATGGGAGTCCAACTTTTTACCGGAAATTTACATATCGCTCGCACGATTCTTTTGTCCAAAGATTACATAAATATGAACGATTTATCACCGAGGTCAGACGACGAAGATACACAAAAAGCGCATTCATACTTGACTATTTATTAACAATTATACACCATGCGCTATCATATTCCAATGCATAAACAGTCCATTATTCCCTCGTTTCTGCATATCAATTGCATTAATGTCTAAAAATATATGATATCCATTTTTCTGTAGACAAAATGCAGACAGGCCTAATCTCCCGAGAGGGAAAGAGAGACAGGAGAGAGAGAAAGAGAGAGAAAGAGAGAGTTCTTTTATTCATAATAAATGTATCTCGTTCCATCTCTTCATTCGTATCTTGGTTTTGATGGACGTACTTGTATCTCTTCCCAAGATTGAGAGAAGACTCGAAAATGAGTTTTCTAAATGTATTATTGGCCGTCAATCAACATTTTAGAAACGAGCTCTTCTTCTTCATCTACTTTCAAGGCCTTGACCATCTTCATAATATATTAACTACTCCCATTCACTCACTTCAAGACAAAAGAGCTTCTGAATGGCTCGATTAGTAATGTGCTAGAGGTCAGTCACGTAATGATGATTAAATACAAGGAAATCGCATATTATTTGCAATCACCTCATGCCATCTCTGACGAGGACAGATCGGAGATAAACTTTCGTATCCAGAGGATGACAAATAATAATAATAATAAGTCTCAAAATGTTATTCACGATGAAAAGGTCGCGGGGACAAATAATATTCTTCCCTGGGGCGTCGTCGTCCCCATTGCGCCATCATCATCACATCAATCCCCGCACCGTTTATTATTATTCACTCTACTTTCCCATGCGTACCGAGTATTTATACGCATATCTGTCAAATGACGCATCTCCGGCGGCGTCACCCAAAAAGTAGTTCACATGACAAAAGCAGCCGCGCGTGAGGTCGCAATAGAGAGAGAGAAATTTTGTCGTCGTGCAGCCACGATTGTTGTGTATTCACAGATTTGAACTTGACTCTCCTGGCAATTATAAATTCCACAACGCCCCGAGCTCAATCTTTCTTCACATATTGACTGGTGACATTTAGAACTGAGATCAGAGATATCTCCACGTGATTAATATTAATAATCTAACGGGGTCCGTCACTGTTACACTGCAGCAGCAGAGCAGGTCTTATTATTATTATTACGGGCTAATCTTTGTGCCGATCTGAGCTCACGTTTGGGTCTCTCTGATGAGGGTGATGGGACAGATTTTGGTTCATCTTCGGTTGGCATTCAGCGTCCTGTGTGTGCTGGAAGAAGAAGAAGAAAATAATGTATTGAAGGTTATCAGCCATCGAAGAAGAAGTCTGCAGCAGAGAGATAACTGAATTATGACTTTCAGAGGAGAAGCAAATATCCTTCAAAAATCAGAAGGTTAGGAAACCACATTTCTTCTTCCACTGTTTCGTTTCCATTTTGAGTGTAGGCCTCGAGGAATAAATAAAAATACATTCCCAGACGATGACGCAAAAACGTGGGTTTGGTTCAGCCGATCAATCTGGATCAATCTTATGCGTCAGTATTGCGTATGCAACACTCGTCGCGAATGGGAAAAACAGCAATGAAGGCATCAAGAATACACTAATTACAATTACAAAGTTTCTTCCCTTGTGTATCTCATTTGAGCAAATTTAATCCCTAATAACTTTATAGCTCGTACATCCAACTCTTTCTTTTTGCGCAAGTCTCGACCTCATTAAATTAATATGCTCAAGCCGTACCTTGCGTACTGCTGTGCACAATGCTTGTATACACGGTGAGTAGTAGTGTACTGTGATATTAAGAAGCACGTCACTCAAAGTTTAAAACGTGCCTGGCTTGGATAATAAAGACTATCTTTCTTTCTTTCGAGACAAGAGAAAATTGATCCGAGCGAAATCTGTGTTTTTATTTTGTGGGTTGGAAACAGGAGACGATTCTTTTTCTTTCTTCTTTGGAAAGCTCATTTTCAGCCGGATTAAAGTCGCAAATTGGATAAATCCTTTCTTGGTCCTTATAGACTTTTTAAAGGACTCTAAAAGTCTATAACAAGTCATTATTTGCAAATTTGATACTGCCTCGATAATGACCGTTCATCATACAATAAACCATGCAATTAAATGAAGCAGAAAACTAAGTACACTATCCAGCCGTGTCTAAACCACATAATTAAAACATCCAGACCCAGCTTGAGTCTGTTTGTAAATGCCACGATGCTGACCTAACATCTCTTTGTCTAACGAAAAAAGCTCAGAATTGTCATTAAAAAGAGTGGTTGAAGGACATGCAGCGAAAGTAAGTAATTACATCAGCACAGACACAATGGCATTGTTGAATCCACAACAACAACAACGAGACGGTATTTCACGTTTTCGCAAGTAACAATTGTTGTGTTCCTTCCTCCTCCTCCTATCGGCAAAGGATGCCCTTTCTTTTTTTCTCTATGCGCACAAAGATGGATTGCAGAGACGTGTGTAAAACATTTGCTGTTTCCATTGCAATGCTGTCTTTTGGGTCTCCAGAACACACACAAGGAAGCTGATAAATCTCCCATGTTTTCACTTTTCCCAGTGGGGAGAAAAATATCATTTAGCAGAAGTGAAAACGGTGTCTTCATTACACGGTAATGAACTTTTTCGATTCTCCTCACAGAGGCACTTAATACAAGTTATACACTGTTCAAACTCGTTTGCAATCAGTCGCGCTTCATTTGCGAATTAACCTTCACCATGATGTTTTTTAACTTGTTGCAGTCTAATAAAGTAAAAAGCAGTGCAGAGCTCAATACGACGATTTCCTCCGCGCGCGGCATCCTGCAAATAAAAAGCTGGGATTAAGAGATTTAATGATACACTCAAGCCAATTTCAATGTCATCATTAATTTTATAGCGACAATTTTTGCCCCTCCTCCAAGGAGGAGGATCGTTCGGGTCACTTCCTCCGAGCCTCCGAAGAGACCAAGAACACTCTTTTCAGATGAGCTATTGCAAATCGTTTTTCGAAAAGGTCAAACGATGTATTCAATAACATCATGAGCTTCATCCTTTTCTTTGTCTAAACTGCCCTATTAAATATCGGGATTTGGCCCACTCTCCACTTTTTTTGCAAGAATCACTGAGGCTGCAATGTTATTTAAAGGCATGTTGCTTCTAATTGCTGAGGAATATATATTGTTATCTGATTTAATAAAAAGGGACCTATAGCCATCTGGTGCTGGCAACGTAGCCACTCCTTTGTGAATATAAAACGCTCCTTCTCTTTTGTTGCTCTTAAAGAGTCCTCTTTCTAGTCGTGTCTCGTTCTCGTGTTATTATTATTATCATTATAATTATATTTAGCGCACAGTTACGTGATCTTAAAATGTATTAAAAGGCGGGCCAAAACATAATCATCATTATCGCGGCAGTTGTTTATTGTTGTCTTGTACGTAATACCGTTCTGATTGACCGCTGACGGACCAGCTTCTCAAGACAATACAGTGGTTTAAGGCATTGTTTTTGCACCGTAGGGTAACATAGTTGCACTTTATATGTACCCTGGGTTCAACCTTCATTTCCTCCATTAAAACACACATGAGCCTCTGACGCTATTTTAGCATTTTTATACATTTATTCCATGCATAATGAATAAATTCGAGGAGTTGTTGCTCGCAATTCCTGAACGGAAACCGCAAGAAAGAGCCAACAGCAATCTCCAGACAGAGAGAGGGAGAGAGGGAGAGAGAAGGACTCAAAACTGTTGTTTGCATGCACACACGCGTTCAACAATGTCAGGATATTACTTCTCTCTCTCTCTCTCTCTCTCTCTCGATTTAGTTGTAGGATTTATACATCCCCTCCTGTCTATTTGTCTCAACTATTTTGTTACCCTCTTCCTTAATCATTGCAAATCAAGAAATGCACAAAAATTTGCACACTTCAATCTCATCAGAGGAAAACTGTTTCCTTATATTTTGCACAATTCTCTAATTGCCCCAATAAGCGATGCAATCTTCAACCTTTTTTCTTCTTCCCATTCATCTGTTGTCATAAAAGCAGGCAACATGTGAGCTCGATGATTTTAGAGTTCCCTTTAATTCGTCTTTTGTTGATTGAACGAGATAAAGAATGAGAACAGCAACATTAACGGTTTAATTGTTGCCTCCTCCTTCATGTCCAAGATTAATCAGAGCAAACTTCAAGGAAGCTGCAAAGAAAGAATCTAATTCAGTGATTTTTGCAAATGGCGCGCACCTGCTGAGTTATCATACTTGCATTAATCAGGGATGCCAGTTTAATTCCCTTTAAATCGGCATCCCTGTGTTGTTTTTGCAGAAAACCGTACTACTACCACTCATATGGAAGCTTCCTTACAGCAGCAAAAAGAGACCCCTCCCCAAATAATTAATCTTAAAAATGTTATTATGGGCGGCTTCCTTCTTTTATTTTACCAAACTTGGACATCGAACCACTGAACTGTAAACAACAACAATATACGAGCTCCGTGTTTCTTCTTCAACACAATAGATGGATCACCTTTTTCATCCTCCAAGTTTCTTTCGTGTTCAACAAGCGTATTTTTTGTTTGCAGACAAGACCCGTTTAATGTAAGCCGTTGTGTTTTATCAGCTCATAAGATAATGGATTAGCAAAGAAGACTTTTTAGCACTCACTCCTTGGCACCCAATCTATCTCTTTTTACACGTGATGCCCAAACGCTTGTTTATGATAATAAATATACGTGTATTTTGAACAAAGCCAATCTTTTTGATGGAATATATAAAACCGTGTAATGACAAAATCCCCTTTTAAAGATTCGCGTGTCAATCTGATTATATTGAGGAAATGGCTTCCATTACTTTTAGTGTATCTCACACCTTGTAAAGCTCTTGTGCAACACGACCTTCAATGAGCGAACTCATCTTCATATCAAATCCAATTTGTTCTCGTAGCATTTTCCAAAAGGCCAACCGACCTTTTTGAGCGCCGCGCACATCGCATGTGACCCTTTTGGCTCCCCCATTTTTGCGTATACACACATACGCATGAAACGAGCAACAAAAAACGGGGTATAAACATCTCCATTGGCTCGGTTAAGCATGTTTTAAGCATGTACGACGACGACCTCTGAATATGAAGATGGAACGATGGAGGAGTGAAAGCGAGAGAAGAAGCGAGCGAGACAAATTCTTGGACACGAAAGTAACCGAAATTCGGCGTCATTGATCTTATTTTGCGGCTCTGCTGAAAGATGAGGTCTGAGCATGAAAGGTGTAATAAAAGCAAAAGTGTTGAGGAATTGGCGCCGAGAATGGAATGCGAAAACTTGACCTTAGCCAACATAAAATGTGGTTAACATTACAATGTACTCGTTTGATGCACGACAAACAGACAGTTATACCAAATGTCTTCAGACCCTGAATTGTAGCCAAGAATACGGTGGTGCATGTTTGATCAGGTTCCGCTTCGAGCGGCCAATTTGAGCCTTACACGAAGCAGTATTGCATTGTTTGACTTTCCACCCCATAAAATAATCCCCGAGCGGAAGAGGGGTTATTACAATGGGCTGAAGAATTATTATCTTCCGATTGGCCCATTATGATCGAAATACACGTAATTATTTATGGATCCTTTTTGAACGTGGATTTCAAGAACTAATTGGCAAACGAGCATGGGGAACATTAAAAATGGTGGCGGGAAATTAAATCTTCTTCTCAGCACATAAAACACAAAGGATGATTTTGTTCACAGAGTTCAAGAGCGACAACATTCCTTTGTGTACCCATTTTTATTTCAATTTCGGCAACGACTCCGCTGATGACGCAAATGCATCTGTTTGTATCTTCTTCCAATTCCATATCTTCTTCAGTCTCTAATCGAATAATTCTTCTTCCCTCAGATCATCATTAGAACTCAGCTCCAGTTACATGCACGCACACAAATTAAGTAAATTATACCGGGTAAATTGGTCATTTTCTTCAACAGCCGCATCTGGTTACCCACCATTCCAATCTAGCTCAAGTGTGTATGTAGTTTGTGTTTGCTTATATATCGTTAGTACAACAAGCAATTGACCTCAGGGAGAAATGGAGTAGGCGTCGATGTTGTTATTGTTTACAAGAAAGATCCGTAAACTGAGAAGACAAAAGGCCTTAGTGATAAACTTCCGTGCAGAGCATCAAATGTCATATGTGATCTAAACAAGGCGGAAATGAAGGAATATAAACAGAAAAAAGAGAAATCCTGTCTCAGTCACAAGAAGAAATGACTGATCTATTCCGCTTTTGCAGGTAGCTAAGATAGCCAGTCAGACCCGGGGGTTAAGATCATATCTTCTTCTATGTCTTCGGCATCCATGACTAATTGCTCGAGCTATTCGAAGCCTGATTATAGAGACTGAGATGCAATTTGATGCCGCTCGTTTAATTACCTTTTCTTGAGGGTGAAATATTACTGCAACCGTAATACGGATATGAGGTGAACATTAGACGCTCAAACATTATGTCAGAGTTTCTCTTTCGGTTCGACCTCTGTAAGTGTTTGAGGAAAGGATTAACGCCGCGGTGGCGATGAATGAAATAACCCCCAGAAATATGATCTACGGCAATGATAATTAAGTATAACAATAGTCTAAATGTCCATCTCGCGTGCGAGAATAACGTTAGAGTGGGAATAGTATTAATAGTCGTAATAGTGATCTGTTGTTGCTGCTTTGGTGGAATGAGAGGAGTAATAATAGTACGGTGGCAAACCAAAAGCTCATCAAGCAGGGATGCCATATTTTAATATCACTTAAGTTTAAATTATACTGTCAAAGCCATGTAATTAACTCTAAAAGCTTGCCTAAATGGCAACCCTGCTCATCATTGAGGACACCCCAAACCAACATTCTTTTTTTTCAGCAAAAGAACCGCAACTTAGAGATTATCATTATTATCATTGTTATTATTAATGTTCCCTTTTTCTCATTTCAATTTCAAGTTCCGTTCTTTTTTTCTACTTCTTCGAATGCCACGCAAGCAAAGCTGGTGGTCCAAAATATACTTGGCTGTAGCTTCCAAAATGTGATCACTATTAAGCGCAAGATGGGATATAGATAGCATAAAAGTCCTTCTTTATGACCCGAAGTGTGATGTATCCTTGGTATCATCAAATCCTTGGCTCTCTCTAAGATTATATGATCACCAATGAAGCTTTATAATAGCAATAATAATAATGGGTATCTAGTATCCTGCACGCCGTAATGCCATCTTTTACAGCGTGGAAATGAGCGAGAGAAAATCATTTCCTCGGCGATGTTACACGATCGCTCTTACTTTTCATTCCTCCTCCTATTCTCTGTTCAAATCTTCATTGTTTTAAAGTCGCATTCTTTCCTTCCATTGTGTGTTTATGTGCAGAAGGAATCCTTTGACGCCCCTCATAAGGCCTTCGTAACCCTATGATCAAGTCTTTTGTCAAAGTGCAACTTGTTCATTTTCGCCTCTCTACCCATCGCGTGTTCTCCGTTTAATTACACCTCTGTAGAGTGGTGCGATTTGTTTTCAAACTTCCTTTCCTTCTCAGACGATAAATTTCGCGTCGGGATTAGCAGCAGAGAGAGATCCTTTGGGTAAATGTAATGATAATGTATAATAATGATCTTTTCCCTGCTCCCGAGACACCTCTCTTGAGTTTAAATTAGAGCCTGGAAACATACAGAAGGTGCAATCTGAGTAGAATGAAGAAGCCCCTTAAGAAGCGTCGTCTTATTATAATTCTAAGAAAGCCTAATTTCATTCTCCTGAGGTCGTGTGCAGTGAAATGTTGCTCAAACCCTTAACAAGAACTATCATAATGAATGAATAGACGAGCGGGAGAGAAATGAACGAGAGAGAAAAGCTGCTGGTGTCATAAATTCAGTCGAGAACAAAACACTCAAAGGTTGAGAACCACCACTATTGTAACCAGCATATGAGGTTTGTTGAAAGGGAAAAGAAGAACAATACTATTAACACGAGCAGGAGGTTTAAAAAAGGCGTCGGGCCTTAAAGCGAAGGAAATAAATGTGGTGATAATTCGCATCTATAGCGGCCTCTTTTTGCTGCTCCACTTCGCATAATAACCCACTCGTCGCCGGTCTTGACCATGACTACCTTTGAGAGGCTCTTCTATATTTCCGCTTGATCCCCATTCTTGTTCCTGAGCGGCGGCGTTTTTTCCTCTCTTGCATGATCATAGACTGGCGAAGCGGATTGAAAAGAAGAAGAAAGGATGAAATTAATGTCAACGCCAAGAACGCCGCTTGCTGCCACCTGTCAGAGCAGAGAGGAACGATCAAGGGTAGGGAATCTATAGGATGCTTATAAGTATAATATTTAGTCTATTAAGAATAGACGACAATTGTTTTTGCGGTCCATTAATGTTTTTTCCCAAGGAAAGATGGCAGAAAATAGAATGCTTACAATTCCTCCGTCATCAACCACACGTGGGATGAGACGGGAAATATGAGTGGAAAAGAATTGCGCCCCAAAATACTATTTTTCTCCATGTTTTCTTCTTACCCTGCCAGAAGGTGACGGACAATCCCGTTTATTATTCAGCCATTATAGTAAATGTGTCTCGTAGACGGATCAGCCCGTTGACTTATTGGGTCCCTACTCTACTTTGATAGATGAAAGTGTCCAAAGTGGCAGCCCTGACTTGTGGGCGTCTCATCTGTATGCAAACAACTGTCTTGTCGGGTCGAGAAGAAAAAGCAATTTATTGCCTTTCTTTCTTTCTTTTCTTCGCTTGGGCTTCATTTATCATCGTCGCAGAAAAGGGGGCTTTATGCCTTCGAAAAAGAGCTTCGACCTCGAGAGAGAGAGAGAAAAACGCCCGAAAAAGGACAAGAGGTCCTCTCTAATTGTTGGTTCTCTGATTCTAATGGTTCCCTAATGAATATCCCAGAAGAAATATTATATGACAGCATCAGCGAGGCAAAAACATGTTCTTCAAATATATTGCAGGGCTTGTCGTAAAATGTTAACCAGGTGCGATTGGGAAAGCGTTCTTTGGAGTAAAGAGGCAATAAATATCGGCATATTGGAGGAGGCGATATGAATAACTTCAGAATAATAAGGTAAAATGGGTCCAAATTTACGACGGTATATCCAAGAAGAATATTAAAAAGTAGCAGTCTTCAATGAAAAAGCACTCCAGAGATAGGTTACTAACGTCATGTATAATAGTAATAGTTCAGATAAAAGTCAGTTTACCCTTGCAACAGTCGAGTTATGATTGTGTCTTTTGAATCTTGTCATTGTGACAAACGAAGGTCTGCACATATTTCATGAATTGAACTCTTGGAGGCGTCTGCGGTTTCGGTCCTGACTCCCTGATTGGGCTCAAAGTCACGTCGCCCGTGTAGCAATCAAACATCCTTTGGGCGAAGAATGGAGAAAATGGGCTCGTGCTTGTCTCCATAATCGAATTGGCATTCACGGGCCAATCACATAATAACAAATAACTCCTCCTCAATTGCTATGATTATGATGTCATTACCATTATTGGTTGCACAAAGTTTGCTGCTGCCGGAAACAGAGACAAATCTATTTTCTTTAAAAATGAAATGCCTTGGCCTTGATTTTGCAATTTCGAAATGAGGTTAGGATGTTAGATGACGCTATTTTGTTCTTCATCTCTTCATCGTTCAGAGTTTCGTCCCGCTGTGAGGCTGAGGCCAGGTTTGCGCTTTTCCCAAGACCCCATTAGAGACGCTCTTAAAATGCAGTTATACGATCACCAAACACAGAACAGCAACCCTGAAAAAACATGTGCATGCCTTGTCTGCGTATTCAAAGTCATAATAACGTGTATCAGAAACATAACAGACATATTTGTGAGGTCATAACTTTGAGGCTTCCAAAAGGAAGTTTAAATTAGCTCTGAATTTATGTTCTGGAAAAACGAGATCTAATTATAATTGCTTTCTTTCGTACTGGTCGTTACACGACGGGTAAAGCACACAATAATGGGCATATTCTTCTTCTTCATGAGCATGCACCATTGCTCCTCTCTCGTGACCGGGAAACTGAGGGCAATCTGTCATGGGATGAGCATAATAAAGCTCATGAATGGGGAGGAATGAAATATAGGTGTCTGCATGCCGAGGGCTGAGGCCCCTCCTTCCATTGAGTCTGGGGTAAGCCACGCTAATGGCATTTTACGAAGGACAGACAGAGCTACAATTATGGGTCGCACTGTCTACCAAACAATCAAATCTGATCTATATTTTTTCAAGGGGAAATACAAGTTTGATTTTTGAACCCGATATTAGAATAGACGACGACGGTCTTTATATGCTACGCACGCACGACAGTGGCGGTGGCATATTGCATGGCATAGACTTTGAGCTTATTATAAGAGGAAGAAGAAGAAGAAGAGTAGCAAGCAAGCCTAAAACAGTTAAGCTGTCAATAGGGTGACCTTTGATCGAGTGAGTGCATGGCGCTGAGAGGAAAATTGCGGGGAAAAGAGAGAGGAAGGAAAATGACAGGGAAGAAGGAGAAGCTAATGAAATGTAACCTTGTGTACGATTAATGCCGCGTTTAGTACACTCAACTAAATCCCCACTTGCATTCTATGCATGCATTTCGTTGCCTATCGTAAACGTCGATTGTCGGCTCCTCTCTCTCTTTACGATCGAACGTCGTTCATTACGCGATGATATTCCGGATCATTCGTAGTCACGACGCGGCAGTTTAAACCGGGTCGTCGAAGAAAGAAAGAGTTGGAAGAAGGAGCTCATAAGACCATATAAATAATACGATATACACGTTGCTTCACAAGGACCGAAGCTTAGTTTTTTTTAACCATCGTTAGCTCTTATTCGATCAATGGTCCCATGATTAGGAGACAATGTAGCGAGCAAAAAGCGATAATCTAACCTTACTTCATCTCTCTCTTCTCTTGCAGAACCAGCAATTAAGTCCTTGTTGAAGATCCAGAAGACGATGAAGAAGAAGGAGAAGAAGAAGCCAACCATGAATCGCCTCAGGGGTCAACACTATTAACACGTCACAGATAAAACAATGATTCTTCTGCTCCTCCTCCTGCCCCTGCTGGCATCAGGGCAGGACCCCACAGACCTACCCTCCACCACACTGATTACCCTGTCAACATCGGTCCTCTCCACGGCTGAGCCCACCCCGCCCTCGCCATGCCTGTTCGACGACCGCATGAACGCGCTCCGCTGCAGGGACGCCGACTTCCGCCAGGTGGTGCGCGGCGTCAACAACCTCATACACGAGGTGGACGTCCTGGACGCCAACTTCTGCCGCATCGGCGCCATTGACGGGCCGATACTGCAGGACAACGCCACGGACACGAGCCTGGCCACAGTGTCCATCGTCAACAGCGGGTTGGAGGTTGTGGCCGGGGACGCGTTTCATGGGTTGGAGGACACGCTGGAGCATCTCGACTTGTCGGGCAATTTGCTAGACTCGATTCCTGAGGCGGTGCTCCATTTGGCGCGGCTGGTGTCCCTGGACCTGAGTCGGAACCGGATCGCCCAGCTGCCGCACGGGTCCGCCTTCAATCATCTGAACACATTGGTGGTGCTCAATTTGGCCGAGAATCGGTAAGAGTGAAAAATGAACTCTCTGTGCCAAGAAATCGAATGAGGTGCAAGGGCCGTTTTTTATTAATTAGATTTGTTGGCACGTACAAGGTATAGAGGCTACAAAGTGCTCCTCTGACCAATAACCAATTACTTTACATGCAATTACTGCAACTGCATTTGAATTAACTCTTCTTTCAGCCTGGGAATGTCAGATGCAACCCCATCTCCAACAGCAGTCTCCACCTCGGTGAGACGAAGTGGGCGTGTCAGCAGCGGCCACGCCCCTCAACTCAGCCTCCTCTCCTTCAACCTGGAGCCACTTACAGACACGTTACAAGAGCTGTACCTCCGTGGTAACGGATTCACCGGCCTACCCAGGCAGCTGCAGACCAGGACCTTTGCCCGGCTGAGGAAGCTCGACCTATCCCACAACCCTCTGCGAGGTGAGTGCTTAAAATAAACACACGCCACAACCAACCGGAAGATGCTGACATGGCGCTAATCAGATGTGACGCGCTTTAGAATATTTTGACTTCCTCTCATGATCACAAATTGTGGATGGAGCATCTATTGGGTTCCATATTATTTGATTTAACACGTGTGGTTATGATCCGTGTAATACTTGTTAGCGTTGATCGTGGTTTGGCGCCTGCGGTTAAAACGACGCGCGCTTTAAATAGCATCAAATACGCTGCTCATCTTGTTATCACTTCCATATCGCTGTGCAGAGCCTTGAAGAGGAGGAGCAACGAGTATTTAGATATAAATTAAATCCACACCCATGCTGCGAAAACGACTATTATTCTTAGTCGAATGTCAGATGGCAGTATATGCAAAGTAGATGCTCTCTATTGGATATTTAGAATACGGATAGAAACAATGTTTAGCCCCGAATATCCTTGCCATAATTATCCGTCCGCTATCTCACGCCTTTGGGGACAAGGCACGTTTTATTTAAACAACGGGGGCGCGAAAGTATAAATTTATCATCAGAACGCGATCGCCTGGAGCCGTCTTCACAACTCATTTGAGGCACGTATCAATCGAACTACTATACAGACTGCAACATCAATGGATTATTATTATTATTAACGGTACTGATGCCATCAGCTCTGCTGTGACAGGTGATACATTGATTGAGACTTGTTGCAGACCTCCAGCTGGTTTCAGTTCTCATCAATGAAAGAAGAAGCGTCATTTTTGCGTCATTATCTCGTTGAAAAGAAAACACGAGAGACCTTTGAGCAAATGCTGATGCTGGCAGCAGTTACGCTTTTGACGCCTTCGTATTATTTTCTCTCTCTGGAAGAAGGAGAAGAAGAAACTATGCATATGATCAATGTTGTGTGGGTTGTAGAATGAGCAGTTTCCGAGGCCCAGTAATGATCAGGTTACAGTTTCAGACGGAGCCAATGAAACTTTTTGCTTGTTTCCTCCACTTTTCAAGTGGAATTTTAGTTCAGCCTAAATTTAATAGATACGCCATAATAGGTCAATATTGCATACTGATGTAGTACTATAAATGGGTTTAAGCGTATTCAACATGCAATTCTTTAATACTGCTTACCGGAACAAGTCCCTCTTTTCAGCTTGATATAAATAATTACGGCGCTGCCATTTTCATCGCGCTATAAATATTTAAGAGAGAAGTAACGAGCTCCTTTACATGCATTCCTTGTTAGTGTGGGAGTGAAGCTTGGGATTTTATTGAAGTTTTTCTTCCTCACCCAAAAGCAGAGGAAGGAGAATAACCTTGTGCAAAAATAGAGACACAAAATCCTTCGTACATGTTGATTACCGCTGCAAACATTTGCCATGGAGTTAACTGTTATTGCGCTTAAAACAACTTGGCACCGATGCAGAAAACAAAAGTGATTATGGTCCCTTCTGGGTCTGATTCAAGATCATATTTTGCTGATCCAAGAAAACAATGCGAATGAAATATACCATAATTTGACCGGAAACTGAACTTTATTTACTTCTAGAGCTCCCAGGCAACTCCTTCACCGGCATGTCCGACTTGGAGTCTCTCAACCTGGAGCACAGCCAGCTCCGCAGCTTCGTGCTCACGTCCGAGTCCGCCCTGCCGAGGCTGAAGGAGCTCCGATTGGCGGGAAACCCACTTCGCTGCGATTGCCACGCCCGCTGGCTGTGGACCCTGACCAAGCAGCGGACGAAAGGGGGCGTGGCTGAGGACGTGCTGTTTGAGCTGCCCCTGTGTGCCACGCCTTTCAGCGTGAGAGGGTCCAAGCTCGTGGATTTGGAAGGTGAGTGACAGATGCACGTAAATATTTCATGCTGCTAAAGCGTTCTTACAATTTGCGGGAGGAATGCGAATCGTACCTTTTGTGAGGAGGATATTTGGCAAAGAGGATTCCGATTTTTCTTCTCCTTTTCTCATCTTACAATGCGCACATAAACACCTGAAAAGAAAGGAGTTGTAAAATCTGCGCAATTTCTTCTTCTTAAATTCTTCCCTGCTACTTCATTTCGTTCCACCTTGAATAAGATTTGCGATTATAATGAAGGGAAAAGGGAAGAAAAGGCATAAAAAGTGCAGCAAGAGATTTATTTTCACGGCTTGCAATCGAAGAACAATCATCGCATTAAACTGAACTTTAAATCGGCTTATTCTTTGATAGACTCTGAGCTCTGCGAACTGCTCCCCGGAGAGCGCCAACCCCGCTTCTTCCGCGTGTCCGACCAGGACAAGAGCAGCTTCCCCGCGCGCACCTTCGAGTCCCTCGCGCTCGACGCCGTCGACATCATCTCCGAGACGCAGGTGGACGTCCGCTGGCACCTGATCGTCGACTTCTACCACACGGACTACGACTGGGGCGTCATTTTCAGGGAGATTGGCGACGCCGCGCCGCAACAGGAGCTCGGGACAAACACGTTCTACAAGACGAAGCAAGACCTGGCGTCGCACATTGATGCTGTGGACGGATGGGCGCCCAGATCGGAGAACCTCACCGCGCAGTTTGGAGGTCTCAAACCCAACGTCTTCTACGAAATCTGCCTTGCAGTCATTGACCACGGGACCGTGTATTACGTTCACGAGAACAACTGCCAAGAAGTGCGCATGCCTGAGGTTGAATCATCGTCATCGTCGTTGCTACTGTTACCAGCCACGTCCAAGACGAAAGCCCCGTCCTACGTCACCCACGGCATCGTCACGAGCAACATCTCCTTCGTGCCGTCCTCCAGGGCCATCACCGTCACCTGGCAGGTCGGCGTCAAGCCCATCGATGACTCCCAGTTCACGTTCGACCCCAGCGACATCGCCCCCGCCTCGTCCATCATGGACTCACCCGACGTCGTGAGCCTCATCCGACGCATCTCCCTCCGCCAGTTCGGCGCTCAGGAGAACGTGACCCAGTTGTATGTCATTGAGGACTTCTCTGAAGAGGACGCCGCGTCCAACAACGGCTCCCGGTACTACACGCTCCCGTTCCTGGAGCCGGCCACGCCCTATGTCATCTGCTTCGACACCTTGCCTGATGATGTGGACGTTGAGAGCAGGGAGAAGTCGACGAGGAACCTCTACTGCTCAGAGGTCACCACACTGGCTAAGAACGCTGCAGCATCAGGGAGTGGAGGAGACAATGCTGAAGCTGAAGGAGGAAAGTAGTGATAGTACCATTTATGTCTTTGTATCCAATTAAATTGTTTTAACATCTCTATTGTTCTCTGTAGATGGTGGCTCTTTTCCACTGAAAGAGGTTGCCATGGCAACTGCCGTCTCAGCCGCCACAACGGTTGTGGTCGTGGCCTTCCTCTGCTGCTGCTGCCCCTCAGCCCTCTGCTGCAACAGCAAGAAGTCCAAAGATGATCCACAACCCATGATAGAGCATCAACAACAACAACATCTCAGGATGAATACCCACAACGGCAAAGTCAAGGGTTCCATTCTCAAGTCTCAGCAGGTGTCCATCCTGGCAGCCAATGAGTCCGCCACCGGCTCTCTGGATGAGAACGAGAACACGAAGCGCGTCGTGGTGAGCGACGGAGACGACGTGATCGGCATCGGGGGAGTGGATGGCAGTCTGGAGGAGTATCAGGATGATGATGACATTGACAAGAGCACCAGGATCGACATGGCGGCCACGGATGACGAGGAGGGCAATGATTTCGCATCCCAGCACTACAGGTCCTCGTCCATCATCTCAGTGGTGGACAATGAGCTGGCGGCCAACGCCCTGGCGAAGGAGTCCATCTTTCAAGAGCGCTATTCAATGGCTGCCCTGCCCAATGATAGCGACGACCAGCAGCAGCAACAACATAGAAACGGATTTGATCCGAATAACGTCGGTGCAAACTCAACAACCAACTTGAACGACAACAACACAAACTCATCTGCTGAAGGCAACCCTAAACTCCAGCAAAAGGCTGCAGGACATCAACGCACTTCCGCAGCTAGAAGGAGACGCTTCTGGCAGTCATGCCTGTCTCCCAACAGCGCCTCAGCCAGCGGGAACTCCAGCCTGTACTCCCAGTACGACTTCACCGTCCACTCGGAGGCGACCACGGCGCAGGTTCAGTCTCTTCAAGGCACCACAGATGACACTGAGCAGGACACTGAAGATACCTCCGAAAGCGAGCTCAAGACGGACGCCAAGACTGCCATGCACACCCACCACAACGGACACGTGCACCATCATCATCACCATCATGGCCACCGGAGCATCGCCTCAGAACCGCTGCCTCCAATCCCTGCAACAGCCACAGGCCCGACCTCGTTTACAAAGAGACTCGGCGGCAATAAGCCATCCAAGAGTGAAGCAACCGGTGAAGGTCACTCCAGCAGACACCACCACCATAGGCACCATCACAGTCATCATGGGGAGCAGCCTCAGCCCAAGTTCAGCAGTCCGAACAGGAAGGGCAACCAGGTGTTGATTGCACCTCAGCCGTCCTTCCCAGGGGAGCAGCTCAGTCGAAGCCAGCATGATGTTAACGCGCCTCAGCCAGCGGCTCCCTTCATGTTCCATCCTTCAGCCGCTCCACTGGCGACCATGGGTCCAGGCAGCTATCATACAATTAGTCACTATCAGTTCTATAAGCGACCCAATAGGACGGCACCGGTAGGGCCGCCAGCACCAGGATTCCACCATCCTCAACAGCATTACTACTCGCCAGCTATGACACATTCAGGCTACTTCCCGGCAGCTCCATATGCAGGTACTTAAAGATAAGATACATAAAATTAATGAATATTTTTCACCCATCTTTTTTCCTCTTAGGCCATGACTTTGCCAAGACTCTCGGCCGTACCAGACGTGAGAGCCCCATGGCCATGGTCCCAGTCTCGCACCACCCTCACCACTTCCACCCACACCACCACCCTCTCGTCAGCCCACCGGCTCACTCTTTGCCCGTGGTGCCCATAGGCCTTTCCGGCACTGCCCACCTCCCACACGCTCAGGGTGGCTTCTCCCTAAAGCGGTTAAAGAAGCAGGCCGCAGCCAAGGCTAGCGGGGGTGGCAGTAGCAACCCTAATCCAACCCTAGCCACGAGCTCAAACGGAGCCAATGGCAACTACAAGATGTACACGTGGAGTCCGTACTCGAATCCGAGCATGTTCTACGCTGACGGAGCGACGCTTGGCGGTGGCGGTCCGATTAGGCATAAGGCTGAGATGTACAGTGGCGGCGGCGGAGGGGCGCTGAGGAGAGGGGGCGGCCGGAGTATGGAGGACCTCAGATTCTGACCCGATCAAAAAACTATATGTAATGGAATACTAGATCGAATTTATAATTTTACTGTGTGACTGTTTGGAACTATATTAGTATGAATGACAGTATATGAGAGAGAAAATGATTAAATCTGGTCAATAAATACTGAAGTCAATTCAACCTATGAGTGTGGAACTATTATTCACCGATCAGTTGTCTCTTCATTTCTTCCTTCTTCTCCCGCTCTTTCCTCAGTCTGTCATCCAGAGGAATCATTCGCCTGAATCCGAACATATTGAGAATAAAGACAATTCCCATAAAGACGGCCACCATTCCAATAGCATATGTCGGACCTCTTGTTGTGTACAGCTTTGTGATGGTCAGTGGTGCTATAAAACGAGCTGAGCTTCCACAGGATATTTGAAGACCCATCCAAATGCCCTAAGAAAATATCATTGGCATAAGTTATAATCTCTCAAATGAGTAATGTCAATTATGGTCACCTGTGGTCTTGGACCCAATATCTTTGAAAATATGGATGTTGAAATAGACATACAGAAAGGGACTGCCATATAAGTGAGCCAGTATCCAATGAAGAATTGCCACACCTACGTAGGCAATAGTAATTTTCCCTTCAAACTAATCAATGGTTCTCAAAATACCTTCATAGCTGGCACTTCTGAACACCAGTCATGATTACAGTACTCTGGTCCAGTGTCCACATCACAGGCCTCGTGTTGGTCAAACATAGACGGACTTCCATAGGCTAAATAGTTTCATATTATGATTAAATTTTTAATTGTGTCGATAATAATGAAGTATCTCACCCGGTGACGTGTCTGTCTTATTCCCTAAAATCGGATGCTCAGCGTTTGGAAACGGAAGCATGATCACCTTGGAAACAATCATAATGAACATCCCAAACAGCATGAACTTTCGCTCATCACCACTGAAGGGACCATAGTTAACGAACATTCATATTTAAATGAGGTTTAAAACCTTACAGTTTGGTGATTCTGCCCATATTTGAGTGACCAATTGTATTGAGAAGGCCTCCAATGGATATTCCGATACCAAGATAGAGAAGAGTATCAGATTCGGACCAGCCAAACTCATCCAAACATATTGGAGTGCCCAAGCTAGAGGACATGAAAGTAATTTAATCGAGGAAATGAGTCTTTCATCGGAAACGTCTTTCCTCTGTACCTTTCTGCAATGGAAAAGTTGAAAGCAAAGAGGAAGAAAGTCAAAAGGAAGCTGAAGACCATGAGGTAATCCGGTTTGGCTAGAGCTTCCTCTTCAAGATTGTGAATGGCACTCGCACTGTCTTCTCCGTTAATTTTTGCCGCCCATCTGGCTTCCTCATCTATTGAAAGAATATTTTTATAGTAAACAGGTATTCAAGTATACAACAAACGCTTACTAATAAACTCCTTTTCCTCAGTGCTCACATTGATATTGTACCACACTCCAGGCAGAAACAGAATTCCTGTAGTCAATCCAAGTAACATGCTGAACCAACTGGAATGATAAAACATGCTTAAGCTCAAGCACTTTTATATCAAGGTAGTATGTAATACCATGCCAATGTGTAGGTATCCAGTGAAAAATAGGTGTCGTCTCCAGTATGATCAACACATCCCACAGTTGTCAATGCAGCTTGAATCAATGGTCCCAGAATCATGCCAGTACTCATGGCGGCCATACCCAGGCCCATGTGTTTTGTGCGCTCTTGCTTGTAGGTAGCACTTGCTGTATACGCTCGAAACACTCCTCTATTGGCTAAAATACACCATTTCAGAACTTAAATACTAAGGATGTGCGGTATACCGATACCGCGGTAATAGTCGGTATTTTTCCAATACCGATACCGACGTCGGTATTTAAGTAATAGTCGGTATCCCGTTTTCGGTATTTTTGGGATCCTCTGAAACGTTTTATACGAGGTGGAATCAGGGTCAACCCGTAAAAAACCGAAAAAATGGGCCCCTGCCCACAATAGAGCAAACTCAGTTTAAGTTTATTAACGGAAATGTCTTTATTTGGGGCCATTGCTAGTCTGTTTGTTTTGTTCAAAGGGTTCCTAAAAGTTTCCAGAGCGGCCACAAAGTAGCAAAATTCGAGTGGCTGATAACAGGAATATTCGTTGGTATTAAATTTTGTAAATTGGTGCATAAAAGCTATTACTCATGCCTAAAACATGTTCCAAAGAAGAATATAATCAAAACTGGCATATGGAGACAGAAAAAAAGAATAAGATATTTTTTAAAGAAAAATACACCTAAATTTTACAAAATCCCTGGTCTACTGAAATGTGTATGACCTAAATGAAACTAGGTCCCTGTTATAGGCCGTAGTTCATAGTAGTAGTTGCAATATGCCGTAGTAGTACTAGGCTTAAATGTACTTTCCAATACCGTACCGCCAAAATACCGACTAAGGATTTTTGGATATCGCACATGCTTATTAAATACAGCATACAGGTAACAAAAAGTACCTTGTGCAATTCCACAGCAAACCCGAGCAGCCACAAAAATCCAATATCGACTCTTCTCCGGAAAGAGGCTGAGGCAGGCAGTGGTGATCTGAGCACATACGAACAAGGTGGCTGTGCACAGGGCAATGTGCCGTATGGTCCCCAGCTTTCCGTAGATGATGCCATACACGGGCGATGCAATTAGCTGCCCAAAAGGAATTGCTGCCGTCAGAAGGGCATATTTGTCCATGAATTCCTCATCATCTGTGGTGCTTGGTATTAACTAGACAGAGGGACACATTAGTAATGTACCAAAAAAAAACTAACTGTACTCGCTCCTTCATGCATGTTATAAAATAACCCTGTTAAAAATAGGTTCATTTACCCTTTTCAAGTATGGTAATGTCCCAGTCATCATAATTGTGAATGCTAACGACATGCACATTGTCGCCAAGTGAGTGAGGTAGATGGAAGTCATTCGCTTTCGTCTCCGTTTCGGAGTCTCCGTTTCCAGCGGGCCCTTGGGACGAGATTCCTCATGGAGGTCATCAGATTTCTCACTATGACAAATGTATCATCTTGAGGTGCCAAACTATTTTAAATTAAGTTTTATTTTACCCATTATTGTTCTTTTGTGTAGACATACTGCACTCGGATCACTTATATAAATGTTGTAAATAATTGTTTTCTTGATACAAATAGATAACAGCTGATGTTTTAAAGTGAAGGATTTATTCTTGTATAAAGAAGATAATTTTAATGCCCATATTAGAATGTATATTTAAACTTTGGATGGACTCTTTCATCATGTAAGTAGAACATGTAACAAACATGCTTAGCAACAGTGTTTGTACTATTAGAAAATTGATGACTCAATTTGGTCTCACTTACTCTCTTTTGAATTCATTATGGAAGTTTTTCACTTATAAAACTCTAAAAATAATGCGGAATCAAGGGCGCATAACCATATAACAGTCACAGAATAAAGAAACGTTTTATTATGTCATAAAATTAAGTGCATAATATCTAAATGCATTGATATGTCAAGGAGTACGATTATATCCGGTGAAGATCATATAATTTGGACTAAATTTCTGACAATTTAATTCGATTCCTCTTGCTCCCTCTGTAACCTCTGCCCCTCCTCCTCAGCCTCTCTTTCCTTCCTCAGCCTATCATCGAGAGGAATCATCCGCCTGTAGAAGACTGAGTTCAGCACGAGTGTGATCACCATGAAGATGGCGACCAATCCGATGGCGTAGGTCGGACCCTGCTTGGTGTAGAGGTTGGTGATGCTGAGCGGGGCGAGGACGCGGGAGAAGCTGCCGAACGTGATTTGAAGGCCCATCCACAGACCCTTAGGAGTTTATACTAAGGTCTTAATATTGCATTTTACACCAGCTTAATGTCTATACCTGTGGTCTGGGTCCTAATACTTTGGAGAGAAGTGTTGTAGAGAATGCAATGCAGAACGGAAAGGCTCCAAATGTGAACCAATAACCGAGAAAGAATTGCCACACCTGAAAAGTCCGCATTACATAATACGTTTCAAGAAATAAAATCGTTCATGTACATGTGTGTATAACAACTTAATTAACAAGATAAAGTTTGTGTTGCAATCTGTCTCTAAGCAAACGCCCAAGCGCTCTGTACGCAATAGCCGCCTCATTGTTTTAGATTTGACCGGCGTGACTCGAAATCCGTACTCAATGCCTGTTATGCAAGGTGACATAATCTCAGCTCACCTTCATGGCGGGCACGTCGTCGCACCAATCGTGGTTGCAGTACTCAGGCCCGCCGGCAGTGTCGCAGGCCTCGTGCTGGTCGAATGTGTTGGGGACGCCCTGAGGGACATCAGAGGGAAGGAAGAATATGCCTAAAATGCCATTGTTGTTAGTAGATATTTTGTTAGCTGAATGGTTTAACTAAATACTTGGTTCGTAAGACAAGGAAAAATCTGTTTTATTTCCCAATGTTGGCGTGTTCCCTCCGGGAATTGGAATCATGATCAGCTTTGAGACGAGCATGAATAGGATGCCGAAAATCATCAGAGCGCGTTCATCAAAGCTGAAAAAGAGCATTATTGCAAGCAAATAGTGTAATTCTATTAAAACGTACAATTTTGCAATGTATCCCACGGATGTGTATCCAATCGTGTTAACCACGCCCCCGATGGACATCCCGATCCCAAGGTACTGAAGGGTGTCGGATTCGGACCAACCGAACTGGTCCAGGCAGAGAGGTGTGCCTAAGCTGTATAATTGAATATGCTTTGAAATCCTTTTGTAAATTTAATAGATTATGTTACCTTTCTACAATTGCAAAGTTAAAGACGTAGAAGAAGAATGATACAAGGAATATGGAGACCACGAAATAGTCTGGCTTGGCCAGTTTGTCTTCGTCTTCAACTACTAGTTGTTGGCTCTCTGTGTCTGCTGTAACAACAGGTTGCTGGTCTCCTTTGGCTATTGCTGCCTGTTTGGCTTCTTCATCTGTAGAAATCGATTTTTATATTCATTGATGCCTATAACATATAGAAGTAATAACATATATTAACACTTACTGATAAAGTTCTTCTCTTCTCCACTAACATCATAGTTGGTAAATATTCCTGGTAGGTATAAGATTGCACACAAGATTCCCAGT
>LR137424.1:0-10849 GCA_900659605.1 Tisbe holothuriae | reverse complement strand
ATATTTCTGACTGATATTACCAAAATTATCTAGCCAAACATGCTTAAAAAGAGGTTTTTTGGCTCTCCTGAAAACTTCTACTTCACAAAGGCAGTGCAAACACTGAAGCGCCACTAGCAAAAAAGTAGTGTTAGCACTGCCTTTGTGAAGTAGAAGTATTCCATGATATCATATAACTGTGTCTATTTGAATGAGCTACACCATAGTGATATACAAGTTAGGATCAATACATAGCAACAGTATCCTATCTTCAAGGTGCTCCAGGATCACCAGATTTGCCTGGTAACATAAGTTGATCTGATGCAACAAAGTGGGAAGTTTTCCTTGACAAAATAATCTTTTAACTGCCTTTGTTTCTCTGAAGAAATCTCCGGAAAAGATTGCATGACTACTAGATGTCTCAAAACGAGTCTGATGAAAATACACTTTAACGAAAACAGTTTCAAAGTCCAGATATAAAATTAGAACAGATGAATGGGATGATGATACAGTACAAACTTTACAGTACAAACACGTGAAGCGAATAAAAATCGGCTCTGGAATTTGGTTATTGAAAAACGAATATCCCTTTTCTCAGATCGCAAGTCAATCCGAAGGCTATTTTAGAACGACCGTATAACCTAATTCCCTCGGAAAATGGAATTGAGAGATAATCTGTAACCATTGGTGTGTATGTAACACCTAACCATCCTGTACAATAAAAGCGATTACCACAATAGAAAAAAACCTAATTCCTATTCCAGACGGCTCTGCCCTCTCCTCCCCTCCCTCAACAACCGGCACAACCTCCTCATCGTGAGCCACCAGGCCGTCATCCGCTGCATCCTCGCCGCCCTCATGGCCACGCCCAACGAGGACATCCCCTACGTCAAGGTCCCGCTCCACACGCTGCTCAAAATCACAACGCAGCCGGATGGCACGAACAAGATGGAGGCGGTGCCGCTGGCCGGGGCGAAGGATGTCGTGGACACGTACAGGCCGAGGAAGGTGTCGAGCGTGGTCACGGAGAAGAAGCAGAGCTTTGTCAATGCGATGAGTGCGATTCCGGTCATGAACAGGGAGCATTGATCTGATTCATTTGCAGTAAATGTATTTAAAATAAACTTGATCGATTATGCAAAACACACTCGTTTCATATATATAATTTGCGTCACTGCCTTGATGTGGACGGCCCTCCGTCCTTGTTATTTGAATTTCCCGCCATTTTCTTCTCGTCATTGATGGCGGGGTACGTGCTGGGGTACTTCTTCACAGGAGCCTCGCTAGCTGCCTTCTCCGACTGAGTCACTTCTTGCATCTTCTGCAGCATCTCCTTCTTGTCGTCTGGCAAGTCAGAGCTGTTGGACATGAGCATCAGCATGGCCTGAAATAAGAAACAAAGGAGTTGTTAGACGTGTCCAGGGCGTGTACAAATGATGTGTTTATCTTAGATCCATGGACGAAATAGATTAAATACTGCATATTCAACAAAGAGTAAGACTATATAGTGATTCAATGAATCATTTTAAAGGATTAAAGGAATAGTTTTAGCGGCCGGAAATTTCGAAATTGTCCCTACTTGTAGACATGCCGTCGTTCCGAAGCTCTGTTTCATCTGCTTGAGCAGCGCTGCCTGTGCCAGCGTCTCCTTGTCAATGGGAATGCCCCCGATGGCGGCGACCGTCTCAGAATTGTTGCTGCTGCTGCCGTTGGACGTAGATGGCTCAGCGGGAGAAGGAACGCTGCCGGGTCTTTGTTGGCTCGATGGATCGTTTTTGGCTGGTAGGCGACCCTCAACCTGAAAAGGAGAGTAATTATATTGTAAAGCTACTGCTACATATCATTCAATGCATTATAAAAAAGGTTGCTGTATTGACATCTATTCATTGTAAGTGCATTCTGAACGGTTTTCTTCACAAGTTAGTGAAGTTATATAAGAAATTCTTCATAAAAATGCAATTATTTGTAACTTACTAGTGCTCTGAACATCTTCTCATCCATGTTCTTCGATTTGACATACGTCCAGAGGTCCGTGTCCGTCTTCTGGGTAATGCGAGACTGGCAGGCAGCACCCAGGTAGCGGGGTCGGTCATCAGGGTCACCAAGCCATGCCAGGGAGGCGGAATCAGGCCTGCCAATGTCAGACTGGAGGCTGGGATTGCACTCGAAGCAAATATCATCTACGGAGGGAAAATGGGTTATTATGGATTTCAAGCCGGATAATGAGCTGCTTCATTACCTCTGTTAAGAAGATAGTCCAAATCCGCCTTTGCCATACAATGCCCATAGACGAAAAAGTTTTCCCTCTGGACACTCAGCCTCATCGCCATGGGCTTAAGGCAGCCGCTCAAATCAGTCTCAAACACCACGCCCACAACCATACCACTCTCCGGACACACCTCCTTGTCCACAATGGTCCCTCGGAACACTTCATGCCCCATGCTGATGAAAGGCCGTGGTGAGACCGTTCCTCGTATGAGTGACTCAAAGTCTGGCTGGGTTAGGTTGTGCTCCGAGAGGAATGTTTTGAGCTCGTCCCGGTGCGCGTCTGTCATTGGCTCAGTTGGTTTCCGGTTGCCGATGGAGATCCGCTCCATGCAGTAGGAGTTGTAGGGCTTGACTTTGATCGTCACTGGCTCTCCTGTTAACGAATAATGTAATTAGTTGCTACGTCACTGGAACTATGAAGAACAACTTCCAGAGAAAGGGTCATGTACATAATTTATGCAAAAGTCACACTTCCAATATTACTAACATCATGGCCTTTTCTATCTACTAAAATTATCTATCAAAATGGTGAAAACTGGGATACTTTCTGAAAGTACAAAAGTTGCCGACGTTTGTGAGATTGGAAACAATCATTTATGCAAAAGTTACACTTCCAATCTTACTAACGTTGTGGCCTTTTCTATCTACTAAAATTATCTATCAAAATGGTGAAAACTGGGATACTTTCCGAAAGTACAAAATTTGCCAACGTTAGTAAGATTGGAAATGATCATTTACATAATTTATGCAAAAGTCACACTTCTAATCTTACTAATGTTGTGACCTTTTTTGCCCTACTAAAATTATCTCAAAAAGTTGAAAACTGGGATATTTTCCGAAAGTACAAAATTTGCCAACGTTAGTAAGATTGGAAATGATCATTTACATAATTTACTAAAAGAACCACTTTCTTCTTACCATAGTTCATAATCTGACTTAGATCCGCTGCCTTCATGGAGTACCCAAATGCAAAACACTGCTCTGGCTCAAACTCAACCCTCTGCCCGGTAAACGGCCCTTCATCGATGACAGCCACACCTCCGGAGGGCGGGGCCGTATTCCCATCTCTGGGCGGGTGCAGCCAGATGACACGCCCACGGAACTCTGCATCAGGATGGAGCCGTGACACCTGTAGGGGAGACAAACAGAACACAGAATGAGTATTTGCCTTCTGACCCCATTTAAAAATATAATTTCTATCACAATAGTATTCTCTTTGACAGCCATAATGAATAAGACTAGCATCGTTACAGGTCCACCCCCGACTGACAACAGCTACCTCCTCTGCACTGCGGTAGCGCAGCGCCTTGGCCAGCCTCGAACCACGGTCCCTTGTGTTGGCCTGCAGCGCCTTGGCCACCCAGTAGGCCGGAGAGTACACCAACGGAGGCAAGCCCAGATGGGGATCATTGTTGACAACCACGTCCACGGTGACCGGATCCCCCGGCTGGAGCTCTGACAACAGGCTCGTGTTGGATTGTATCTTGACGCCGTTGACGGAAACCCGAGATCGGTGGAAATACACCCGGCGTCGCGGTTCTTCAAGCCCCAGAGACTCATCTAGCAATAGCAGACCGCCTGCCGGCATGTGCACCTCCTGAACGGTCGCTGGCCATGCCTGATGTACAGAGTCCTTTTCCAGTGGCAGCTGCCTGTTGAGCGTGGAAGACGTTGCCAGGAATTGGCATCCTTCCACCACCTCCTCCTCCACGATTGAGGACGGATCCAGCTCTGTACTGATGGCCCAGCCAACCTTAGCCAAGGACTTGAGCTTATCCGTCGGCCCGGTGAATGACGGGATTGCCCTCGCAGTCTCCACCATTTCGAGGTAAGGCATTGAGTGACATTGCGCCGCGATGAGGTCGCCGACAGCCAGGTGTTTCATGAGGCTCTCACCTTGCAGTGTGTCGCCTGTCACAAAGAAGTTCTCATCCTTGAGCAATATTTCCTCATCGTCACTTTCAAACACTTTCAGCACGGCCCATTTCGGGAACAACCTCGCGACAATGGCCTTCTTAATCGGATACACGGGCTTCTTCAACGTCCTCTTCAGCTTGCTCTCGTCCGGTTTAACCCCGCGCCACACCAGCGACGTCGTGTACATGACCTTCTCCGTTGTTATGGACTTGAGCGAGCTGCTCTCCTCAGCAGACATCTTCCTGACATCGAGCTGCACATGGGCACCTTGTTTGAGAAAGTCTTGAATGTCAGCCGGCCACTTGTGAACGGCATTGTCCTTGATGAGCAGGCCGAGGGACTTGCGACCGTTGGCGTACATCTGCCCCGGGATGAACTTTGCAAGCTGAGTGCTGAAGCCGGTGTACAGCTTGATGAGCACGATCTTGTTGTGGATAGAGACGATCTCGCCGTCTGCAGTGAGGTAGGTTGGGTCGCTTGTGAGCTTGTTCTGCTCAGGACCGAATTCGACACCGTCTTCCAAGGGCGTCCACGCAGTCTTCTTTTGAGCGTTTTGAGAGGCGCGGAAGGTCTCCATGATGGATTTCAACACGTTGCCACCTGGGGTGGCTCCGAAGGCTCCGAGGCTGCTGGACGAGGGCAGAACGCCGATGGGGACCTCAGTGTTGCCTGTTGTTTTCTCTTTCTCCAGAGCTGCCTTTGCCAGTTGCTCCTGTACCTCCGTGGGCAGCAGCGGGTCCGGATAGTCATGATACTCAACCAAATGCATCTTTCTGAACGGGAGACTGTCCTCCAAAGAGCCCGTCTCAAACTTGACCCTGAGCGCGTTGCCCTTGTACCGGATCTTGTTCGTCTCCTCCAGGCAGTTGAGCGCCCTCCGCTCAGATGAGTTCACATCAACGGTCAGCGTGTGGCCGTCGCGCAACATGCGAACATTGGAGACTTTGCCGTACGCACTGAAGAACGTCGTCATGTCCTTGGTGAAGGACCTCGGCCTGGTGGCGCTGTACACGTGGAACGTTCTCGTCTTAATCTTGCGGTCAGCCTTTTTAGACGGAGTCTCAGACAACAGCCCCTGAATGGCACCCGTGTCTAAAGTCGGCTTCGTAGCATCACTCTGGCCCGTCGACCGCTTGACAAATGCAGTCCTGTCACAGTGCGAGTACTTATCATGAACGGGCACCTTAGGCATCTTCTTCTCCGCATCGGGGTTCTCATTAAACTTGACCCGGATGTTGTTATCCATCCAGAGGCTCTTGTCCAGGCTCTTGATGGCTTCCTCAGCCGCATCCGGCTCGCACTCCATTGTCACAATGGCATGGTTGCTAAACATGCTGACTTTGCGGATGGCGCCGTATGTAGCGAGCAGCCGTTCGATATCCTCAGCCTCTACCGGGTTGAACAGATTGCCGACGTAGATGCTGTGCACGTTCGGGTTTGCGGTGTCGTCCCCGTTCTGGACGGTGAACGCCGTGCGGCTGCTGTTGCTCCCGCCGACGTGGATCATGAGCTTCAAATCGCCTTCTTCTGTCTTGTCTGCTGCTGGCTTCTTCTTTGTCGTAGTGCTGTCACCGTCTCTTTCGAAAACATTCTCACTGATGACGGACACCTTTCGCTTTCGGAGTTTGAGCAGATTCCTCAGGTCGACCTTGGGCTCTTCGGAGGTGGATGCTTTCGGAGGAGACGGGCTCTTGGTCTCCGAGGACTTTCGTTCACGAGACCGTTTCTTGTGGCTCTTCTTCTTCTTAACTCTCCTCTCCTTGGAATCTGATCTTCTTTTCCTGTCTTTGGACTTGCTCCGCTTGTGTGACTTTGACCGACGCTCTTTGGACCTGGACCTCGAGTCCCTTGAGTGGGTCCTCCTTTTAGGAGACCTGGACCTGGACCTTGTGCCTCTGATGAAGTCCCTCCTATTGGGGGACCTGGACTTAGACCTCGTGTCCCTGGAATAGGTCCTCCTCTTGGGGGACTTGGACCTGGACCTTGTAGCCCTAGAGGTCCTTCTGCTGTGTGGGGCACTTTTGGGGCTCTTCTCTCTCCTTGATGGGTCCTTTGTGTACGTGATTGTCCTCCCACGTGAGTGCTTGAAGTACTCGGCCAGCTCCTCGGTGTAATTAACGTACAGGGCACAACTCTGCAAGGTTAACGTGGCGTTATAAACATATTATATGCACTTTATATGCATTCCATTTACCTTGAGCACGCTGCCATTGGTCCTCCTGATGGCCTCCTCTGCGTCGTCTGGGCTCTCAAAGTTGACGAATCCGTGCGCTGCCACGATGGTCACCTCCTGCAGAGGGCCGTAGCGGGTGAAGAAGCGCCGCAGATCTGCGGCAGACGCGGCCGCGGGGATGTTCCCCACGAAGACTGGGAAGACTGGCGGTGGCGGGGCCACGCGGCCGCGGGAAACAGACATCGCGGCGCAGTTGGATTTTCTTCCTTTGTTGTGGTTACGTCGTGAACTGAAGCAGCTGAGCGCTGAGGTATTTTGAGAAGGGACGAAAAATGTAGATTAGGACAATTATTTCATTATTGTATTTCTACTTTATGCAAGAATGTGGTAAATATTTGCAACTATTCATGCAGGAATTTAGTCAATGAAATGACCACAATGCACAATCAGTTTAATAATTTTGTGTAGCCTTATAAGAAAAATTAGAAACCCAAGTTTCCTCTTTTGTGCGTCCCTAATTTATTCGCCACAAAACCTCTCCAAATAGTCAACGTTTTGCTGCCTTCTCAAAGACTGACATCTGAAAAGTGATACCAGCTCGGCCATGTTCGCGGCCTACGCCACCGAGGGCAGCACCACCACCACCAAGGACAAGGACAGCAGGGAGGAGGAGGACACGAAAAGCACCTCCAACCTCGACCTGGGCGGGGCAAAGAGCTACAAAGCACCGGAGGAGAAGGAGGTCGAACCGCAGAGGACATGGAGCGAGGAGGAGCAAGAGTACAGAGAGAGGAGGAAGAGGAGGGACAACAAGGACAGGAAGAAGCTCAAGAAGAGCAAGGACTACAGATCCAGAAGTAGGTCCAAGAGTCGCTCAAGGAGCCCCAGTCAAAAGAGCAAGAAGAGCAAAAGGTCGAGGTCTAGATCGAGAAAAAGGTCTCCAAGTCCACTAAGAAGACCTGCCAAGGAGGAGACCCCAGTGTTCCTAGTCAGTACAAAACCACTCGGCTCTATGAAGCCACCCACACTCTCCCAGGCCATGTACGACGTCCGCTACAAGGACTGCATGGGAGTGCCACGGACGAGAAAGAGGAGCAAGAAGAAGGAACCGCCGCGGTTCTACCACAAGGCATACGTTCAGAGGTTCCTCAAGGAGGAGGGGATGGCTGTAGAGCCGATTAAGGCAACCATAGGAAGGCAGTTGATCATTCCGCTGGAGATCAATGAGCTGTCCAGTGAGCAGAAGAAGGATGCAAACCCGTTGAATGTGTATGATGATGCCACTGCGGCCTACTTGGCTGGCGGGCAGGCAAAGGCTGAGGAGGAAGATGACGACGTCACAGCCACGGACTCCATCAAGCTGCACGTGCTGCAGGAGCGGACACGGCAGTTTCAGGAGAGGCTCAGGGATGAGCCCGAGAATGAAGAGCTGTGGTGTGATTTTGTCGATTTTCAGGATGTCTCCTTGAAAGACTCTGTGTTCGGAGGTGATAAACAACAAGGTTCGGAGGAGTCCATGAGTCGGAAGAAGCGAGAGAAGACAAACGCTGCGAGGAACGTCGTGTTGAAGCAAAAGGCTCTGGTGGAGAAGAAGTTGGCAATACTCAAATCGGCTTTAGACAAGAATCCAAAGAGTATCAAGCTATCAGTGAAGCGGCTGTTGCTGTCAAGAGAGCTGCTTGACTCAAGGACATTAGACCGGCAATGGAAGGAGCTGCTCTTCTTATTCCCACAGAACTTTGACCTGTGGCATGACTACCTTCGCTTCGTGTCCTCGCACTTTACAAACTTCAGCGTGCCTACAATCCTTAAAGCTTTCCGGGCGTGTATGGACAAGCTCAAGTCTGTCCAGCAGCAGGCGTTCAACACGTTCGAGTTCAGCGCGGAGGGCGTGGAAGATCACATGATAAGGACACTCCTCCATCTGGTGCACTTCATGGCCAGGTCCGGGTTCCGGGAGACTGGCGTCGGGTTGCTGCAATCCATGGCGGAGCTGTGCTTGTTCTCACCATCGTTTCCGGGGCACTATTCCATCGAGGATAAGCTGGCGTTGTTTGAACAGTTTTGGGAGAGTGGTGCGCCACGGTTTGGTGAGAAGGGAGCCCTCGGATGGGCAGAGGTGCTCAAGCGCAAGGAGCGGGTAGAAGAAGACCAGGGACAGTCGAATGGGATTGAAGAAAGCGAGACTGAACTCATCTCCCGCGTCGGAAGCCTCATCAGCAAGAATAGTCTCTGGCTGGAGATGGAGTTGAGCCGTGAGAGGAGGACATGGCTTCCTTGGAGGAGCTCGGAGGAGGAGGCGGATGACCCAGAGCGGATGGTGCCCTTCGAGTCCGTCTCACCGTTCCTGTTCCAATTCGGGGACGCCAGACATCAGCTCAAGTTCTTCCTGACGGCTCTTGACTTCCTACTCGGAGGGTCAAATGGGCTTCTATTCCACGCGGAGGCTCACGATGTGACACCACTGTGCACCCAGGCCGCCCGGGAGTATCTCTCCCTCACCCAGCCGGAAGTATTGCCCACAGACATCACCTGGACGCCTGAGATCGCAGTCACTATCCTTCAGAAGACCACGCCATGCCCTGTAGCAGACACTGAGTACCGCAACTTCTGCCGGAATGTGTTCGAACAGGCAACGGGCGCTGCCACGGAGCCACTCCGGACTCAGCTGACGGTGCTCTGGCTCCGGTTTGAGTTGGGTGTGCTAAGGTCAGATGAGAGTCTCACCTCCGGTGCCGAGAGGAAAAAGGCCAGATCCAAGGACATCAAGGCTCTGGTCAAGCGGATTCTAGTGCAGCAGTCCGCGGAGAAGAACTTGAGGGTGTACGCGGAGTTTGCGAGGGCTGAGTATGAGCTGTGTGGGTTCAAGAGTGCCTGGAAGGTGCTGGAGATGTCATTGCTGAGCTCGGCTTCTGAAGGAAAGGCTGATCAGGGACTGTACGCGGATGCCATTGGGCTTTGTATGCGGCATTCTCTAGCTTTGGAACTAGATCCTGACGATGGCAAAGAGGAAGAAAAGGCTAATGTGAAAAATCTAATCCTGTGGCTCATCTGCTTGGCTGGAGAGAGGAGACCTTACAGAAAGGAAATGCCGTCAAAAGTGGATTTGCTAGCACTTGTATCACAGGTCAAGGACAGTTTACAAGTCTCCCTGCCAAAGCTCATCAACACCCCCACCTCTGAAACCGACTCTACCCGGATTCAGTCTGAGCTCGTCACCTTCTATCCAGCTCTAGTCCGCACCGCCTTCCTAGCTGCCCTGGCCACATACTTTGCAGAAGGAGCTCAAGCATTGAACACGCTCATGAACCACATCATCAAATTATACGACGACAAGGATCCGCCAAAAGGTCTGCTTGAGGAATCGTGCCTTGAACTGTTGCACAAGATCAGACTTGATACTCTCAACTATGCACGGGCTCATGATCGGCGCCTTGGCCGACTCTGCAGACGCTCTTTAGAGACCAGCCTGACAAGATTCGAGAGCTCGGAGGTGTTCCTCCAAGGAGCCCTCGATTTCGGCGCCAAGGCTAGCATCGTCGACCCACTGTGGCGTGTCATCAGCAGCAAAGCTGAGCACTCTGTCATCTCGGAGATCTACTCAGTCAAGCTGCTCGTGAAGGCGTTCAGCAGGCACCAGGACCCGGATAGTGACAGCTGGGTGTTGCCGCTGGGGTTCCTGAACCGGGCCATGACCCTGTTGGAGTCGTTTGTGTCGCGGCATCCGGGGCGGACGTGTCCGTTGGTGTGGCGGTTGTTGATGTGGGTGGCGCATACGAGGGAGGGGTTGCAGGGTGGGAGGGGAGATGGCAATGGCGCTAATACCGTGTTTTATAGAGCGTTACAGGTAAAGAATGTCTAAATGTATCCCAAAATATATATTTATATTAAAATTTCTTCCAGGTTTGTCCCTCTTCCAAAGTTCTCTTCCTTGACGCGCTCTCCTACATCATGTCCGCGTCCAACGAGCGCAAGGCGGACTCGCCGTGGCTGCAGAAGACGTTGGACATCCTCGTTGAGAAGGAGGGCAGGTGGAGGCTGCCGGTGGAGGAGCTGGACGTGCTGCTCGAGAAGGAAGAGGATGATGAGAGTGATGAAGATTCGGATTCAGATTAGCCGATTCGAGGTTACAATACTGTGGTAAAATAATTATGTGATATGATTAATAGATGTACAATTGCAGAGGCTTTTCGTCAGTTATAAATCAGACTGTTTGAACTAGTTTTGGTAAATCAGCTTTAAAAGTCTCTTCTGCATTTTTGACAACGACTTTGTCAAGAGTAGTCTTTAATTAGAGGCCCGTGTATTAGCACCTTTGGTGATATACCCTCTTTAGTCTTTAATACATGTTTTAAGATTTTTAACACTGGAAAAGTGTTATATTACCTATCCGTTACCTATCTGAGCCGAATCTAGTAAAGCTGCCGATTATTTCGTTGCCACTGATTTCAATGCTACATATGCTTGTACTTCAATGACTCTATTTTGAAGTCTGCTGAGGAACTCAGCTGA
>LR137422.1:2546-18249 GCA_900659605.1 Tisbe holothuriae | reverse complement strand
TTTGTTCATATGTGTCTGGGCCCAGTACAGTGGGCTGAGTCTCTTCCACCCACTCACCAGCCAGCCAGGCAGCTGAGGAGACACATACGTTGATTGCTTCAAAAATCCGCCGTGTGAGAGCGAGCGCCCGGTTTTTTCTTGTTGTTCTTTCGTGTGGACAATTGCAATGATAATGTGTACTTTTTAATTTTTTAACTCGAATTGGCTCATGGAGCATTCAGTTTTATCAGTTACATTAGCACAAAAACAATGTTTCTCTCAGTAAGTAAAAGGGAACATGAACCTACTATACAAGAGTTTTTGTATATTTACTGTAGCTCTAAAGGGCTGACGGCAAAGATGGTACTGTAATTTGCTCTCAGCGCCCGGTTTTTTGCTCCGACAAACTAGGGACGGCGTGAGGAGCAGCAAATTAGAGGCATCGGTGTGCGTAGTCGCCGCTTTGAGAAGCTAATTCGTAGAATTCTTCCCCTTCTTCCGTGACAGTGTTGGTTTTTTGATTACTTGAAACTGAGTTTAAAGGCTATTTCATTAGTTTGCAATGATACCTTCAGAATATCAAATATATGTATAATTTATTTTGATACGTATAGCTACTATAATTATGTTACATCTACAAAAAAAAATGTACTGAACTTTATACAAAACTTTGTACGGAACTTTATACAAAACTTTGTATGGAACAATGAACGGAACTTTTTTATGTAACAAAGTACGTAAGTACGAAGTACGGTAACAAAACAGCCAGATGGCGCTACATTACGTTACATACTATGTTAATGTTAACAGTAAAATAATAGTTCTCTTCAAAGAAGCTAGCATGTGTTTTGCATGCCGAAACGACTAATTTTGAGTCAACTTTATATTACTGCAGCCATCCTTAGTACCGAGAAAGCATTCCCAGTGTACATATTATTTGAATAATTAGTTCCCCATATGATGCCGTTGGCCATTGAAAGATAAGTAATTAAGTATCTAACATGAATTTGACAACAGTTAATGAACAACAAACATGAATATTTTATTTACATATACATTGTCGCTGCAGTCTAAATCTCAATATTAAAATGGGCGCGACAGTTTGCTCACGACAAAATACTCGCGACAGTTTGCTTGCGACAGTTTACTCACGACAGTTTACGCGCGATTAATTTGCGCGCGACAGTTTGCCTCTACCTCTCTCTAAGTCCCGCTTTTGGCAAAACGTCTGACAATCAAGCCAAGAAATGTTAAAACTATCGAGCGGAGAAGAATGATTATTATTTCTCTCGATCAATCAATTTTCCCATTATTCCGAATACGGAACTTTTGCACACCGTGCACATTGGTTTTATTATTTGGATCATGGTAATTAAACATTTTATCAACATAGACAGATCAGTAGACAAGCAACCTAATGACATATTTAATTCCAATACTAACCCATTGTGCACAGGTCGTTATGAAATAAAAAGGATTGCGAAATCCTCTCTCATATTTTTGCAATCGCATTAAATCATTTTGGAATTTTAGAGCCTTCTCAGTTCTAAATCACCTCTAGCAACACATGCACACCGCACACAGAAAATGAAGCCTCTCCCGTGAAAATTACCCACTCACACCTTGAGGCTGTTGCTGCCGCGTGAGGATGATGATGTCATCAGGGATGCCAGAATGTTCAAAAAATACACTTTAATGTTAAAATTATTACCCAAAATGGAAGGGTTTTTGTTAAAACTGGTCCTAATTTGATAGCAACCAAAACCTTCAATACAATAGTTAAAATAATGTGCTTCCATGGAGCACAAAGGAAACATTACTTTATTTTTAACTGTATACCTTATTCTAAACTGGCATCCCTGACGCTCTCATGATGCTCTGATGAGCCCCACTCTTCCTGGAATGCGGTCTTTATCAACCGCGGTGGTCTACCGTCGCCTAGCTAAGAACACAGGGCCAATTACGATCATCATCAGAGAGAGAATCCCTTTTTTCACTTTTCCCACCGTTTTTAAATGCTTGAAAAATGAATGAGAGGGAAGATGATGGTCGTGATTTGGGGGGAATGTTGCCGCCAAATCGGCTGTCCAAATGATAAGAAGCAAAAGGTGCCAAATCTGATTGTTCTAATTCTACAAAGAGCTTGAAGTAAGCATTTGAAAGAGTCCTTTACCTCTTACGTACAATTATAAGTTCAGTACAGAGCACAAAATATATGCTAAAAGTATTCATTGCCTCTTCTGAAGAGTAACAATTTTGGCTAGAGAACTCTTATCATTTGCACAGCCGAAATGTCTGCTAGTCGTGGTTTTATAGGGATGCCATTTTGTATCTGGCAACAGTGGCCATTATATTTATCATCCTGGCGACTTATGTTTGACCACAATCATTAATTTCTGCAAGTTTTTGAAGGAGGAGATGACATAAAAAGAGCTGATCCAGACAGGGTGATAAGAACTAAAGTTAAGAAGATGGGCTTGGGAGCAACTTTGGTGTTAGATGCTCCCAGGGATAAATGAAGAGTAAAGCAAACATTGAAGTAATAAACTAATAATGCATTATAAACATTCTCTATGGCAATAACAGATGAGTTTTAATAGTATTTTAGTAAGTTTCATAATCCATGTTTAAATTCCAGTTCTAATCTCCCTTCATCATTCTCCATTTCTGCAACTTTTTTTCAAACGAGTGGGAATCCAAAAAATGAAAGAAGAGCTGATTTTGTGCAAGATCTTCTATGACAGATGCAGCCAAAAACTAATTCGTTTTGCGCTCAGCTCGCATTTTTAGAAGCCATTAATTATGTGTCTCTCTTCTTTTTGCCATTGTTGCAAAACGCTGCAGATGCTTTATTAGTGTAGGATTAGTTTTCAAACCTTTTTTGCGTGCGGTGCATACGCTTAAAATAGCACTTTTTAATGCGTCGTCGTTTCTTGTATTATATGACTGTACAGGGTGACCAAGAATGAGTGTATAAAAGTAAAAGGTCTTAGAAATCTTAGAAAACTCACCAAGAAGTTTGATATAATAAAATACATACACTTTTTAAAAGAATTTGTACTTTCATTAAGGCCGGTTAATTTTTACAGTTATTCCTGGCGCACCCTGTATATATCCCATATTATTATCTTATATATTCATGATTACCTTCGACTCGTGGGTTTTATATTCTGAGGTCACGCCCTGAAAAATACCTTAACGTTGTAATAATCCGTAGCCGACTTCTTTTGGCTCTCACGATTTTTATATGGATTCAACATTTTAGGCAATATTCAAGAAAAAGAAGCGGTTAATGTTTCCCCAAAATTTGGGTGGGAATATACTGTTGCAAATATAGATGATTACTTTTGGAGAAGGAAGAGAAGGTGGAAACGGTAAATGTGCCACATTTAGTGTTGATGTTGCCAAGTTAAAATACCTTGTAAGCCTTAAAAAGGAGTCTATTTAACGTTGCCACATTTTGTCGGAATGTAACATCTTAATCCAAATTAATGTTACCAGGTGGAACTTATTTTTATTAAATGTTACCACAACATCGGTGCTTGTGCCGGCCTCAATTAATTCGCCCCGAAAAGGTTACCAAGATTTATTGCAAAGATGAGGTTGTAGAAAGAATTCATCTTGGTTTAATTCAGAGCCCACCGCTGAGATGCGTTTTTAAAAACCTCACAGACAGTGGTAGCACTAGCCACAGTGGTTTGTAATCAGGGTTCACTGTAAAATACATTTTTTACAATGGTTTAAGATGGGATTTCAGTGTACAATAATTTCATATCAGCCTCTGTTGGGTTGGCTACGTGTCTATAAAAATCTAACAGTGGTTTCAAAATTGAAACCACTGTTAGATTTTTGCCTGGTTATGCAAAATATGATTAAAATAATTCGTGTATGGGCCCACTGTGGTCACTGCATGTGCTGCAAGATAGTATCATCAACACATATATTTCCAGAGCGAATTCCTGAGCTCCAATTTCCGAAATCGTAAATCATTTGCCTTTCGAGACATTCATCATTCGAAACCGGCCGGACAAAATGCATTTAAAGCGTGTTTCAAGTTTGGCTGGGCTCTATTTTTCCGATTTGGCGCTGTGAAGGAATTTATTATGACGATTCGAACCAGTTCTCGCTTCTTTCCTTTTTAACCCTCCCGTCGCTCTCTTGCAATTAATTTGCTCCTAGATTTCGAGTGTCAAAACCAAGCTGATAAATAATACGAAGCGGCTTTATTTTTCAAGTCCATTGATCAAAAAAGAGTTGCAAAAGCCGTTTTCATCGCGGTAAACTCGTTCAAATCTTGGATATAAACTTCCTGGATAGATCAATCAGCACTAGACGATATAAATGACTCCGTTTTAAGCAGTACACAGTAGTTTAAAAATGTAGATTATTTAATACGAGGCGTTGGTCCTTCTACAGAAAATGTGTATATTTTAATATATTATCATGATAAAGCCACTGTGAATCCGATATAAATTGAGCATTAAAATATTATCATTGTAAAATCACTGTGAATATGATATAAAATGTGCATTTTAATATATTATCATAATAAAGCCACTTTGAATCTGATATAAAATGAGCATTTTAATATACTATCATGCTAAAACCACTGTGCTTTTAATATCAACTGAGCCCATTTTTGGTCGAAAAAAGTCGTGCATGGCTGACGAGCATCGTTTGGCATTTTATCGATTAAACTCTTGTTCCGCTGCAATGAGGCCAAATTGTCAACTGTATCCATGGAGCTACTATAGATGAAATAGCATTTAATACGTCAATGGATGTCCTTGAATTGTCACGAGAGATTAGCACGCACTTTTGTGTCCAAACTAAAACCAGGAAGAGGCTTTTTAATCCCAAAGCTGAGACTAATTTTTGGCTATCTGAGGGAGGGAAACAAAGTCGTTAAACTTCGATTAGATGCGGGCTTAATGAATATTAGTATTTGGATGTTAAACGTTATAAAGAAGCCCCTTTGATGATGTTCTTCTGTCATGGAATGGGCTAATTATGTGCACACAGACTACGTTCAAAACGTATTCTCTGGCAGGCTTGTGAGATTTCATCATATCAACTGTCCAAATTATAAGAGTTCTCTAGCCAACATTGTAACTCTTCGGAAGAGCCAACAAAGACTTTTATTGTATGTTTTATTGTATGTACTGATACTATACAAGGTGTGTAAGAGATTAAAACTATTTTGAATCAAGTTCTTTATATAATTAGAACAAAGAAATGTGGCACATTTTGCTTCTTATCATTTGGACAGCCGATACAGTCTCTGTACTCAGTTCAACCGCTTTGAAATTTTGTAAGGAGACATTATTTGCAAATGTATGTCGAAATATTTTTGAGACACAGTGAAGTGAAGCAAAACTTATGGTTGCATGCAAGGAAGGCTTTTACAAGTTATGTGAACAGAGTCTCATTAGATTTGACAGACAGGCGTGCTTCTAAAGAGTCCCTTTTTGACAGGAAAATGAAACAAAAAGGATTAAAAAAATCGGAAGCGGGAAATCTCCGGTTTTAAGAAGAAGGTCCGGACGTTTGCGGTTTTCAAGACTAAAACTCCAGTTTATGCTTCTCTTTTCATGCCATATTGATCGAAAAACAATTTTCAACATGTTTTGGCAGCAGCGCGTTTAAAAAAGCCACAATTTCCGCCTTCGTTTTAAATACACGACGGCTTCTTCCAAAAGACGAATAATTCTCGTCTTACAAATGAGATTCAAGACGGAAAACAATCGCTGGAGATTTTTTTATCCCTGTAAATTTATCATGCCAGAGGCTAAAGAGAGGTCGCGAGTGATGTCTCTGGAGCATGTTTGGAAGAAAATATGGCCAGAGGGTGAAATCGGAATCAAAAGTTGGCACATGATCTAAATTCGGATTGCACAGTGGTTTCAGAGGCGAAATAAGCCACTGTGGATTGGAGAATGCCTTAAAGACCTTCTCGTTGCATCTAATTAAGCCTCACTTTTGTGCGCGATAATCACTCAAGAGTAGAAAACGAGCTTTTAAGACAAGGAAAAAGTCCTTCTGAGGTTGACTCACAATGGAAATCGAAGACGACAAACTCGGGGCCCCCAATGTTTTGTGTTTATGCAGAAAGAAAATTGTACGCAAGTTGCATACGCACGACCGCCGCCGACCTCTCCGTGCAGACAATATAAGATGACGATAAGAGATCTGCTCAGGGTTGCCAGTTTGGGACACAATGCAATATGGAATTAGCCGCTTTTCGAGCAATCCTTAGCCGAATCTAGGATCTTTTTTGGACCAAATGCAAGCAAAAAAGGTTGGGTATTTAGTTAAAAGTTCCTCAAAGTATATTTAGTATCTTGGAACATTTTCTCATTACTAACTTAAAGCAAAGTAATTAGGAAGTAATAATCATTTGTGAAACCATTTAGATGAAATGGCAACCCTGAATCCTCTTCCGAGGCGACGATGAAGAAGAAAGAAAACGGCTTAACTCTGGAAAGAAGACCTTGAAGAAGAACGAAAGAGGCTCTGAAATGATGAGCCCTATTTCTTCTTCATAAGATGAGATATGTTGCTTAAAAATGAGTTATGGAGCCCTGCTGTTAAGAAGGGCGAAATTAGAGCTCTGGTATTATGGCTCGCACGCGACGGATTCAAGGCTAAAATGAGATAAACAATATTGAAACAGCAAGTTCTACTTCTCGATAAAGACCGATTTATTGATCATCTCTATATAAACATTGTGTAATAATAGTGGACTAAAATCTATATATCTCGAGCGATTAGGTTTCAAGGGTAGTAAGCAAATATATCATCATTGATTTTGAGATATTTTCTCGTATGTGTGCGGTTTTGAGACTTCGTCTTCCCATGTAGGCCGAATTAGCAGAGAACAGTTATAATAATCATAGCTTTACTCGCACACACGAGACACCTTGCAAGCTCAGCGGGGATGATTATTTTCTTCAGATTTTGCGGGTAGGAGGGGGGAAAATGTGGCTAGCACGTTAATAATAACATTGTTCTTTGCTGGGAAAAAAACTTTTTCTTCACCACATATTGCACACACTGCAGAGGTTGTTCTTCTTCTTCTCTGGTCACAACCCGCCGAGATTCGTTTCAGATAGACGCTGACGTCAGCGTTGCATACCAGTCGCATTTCTTGTCCCGCACTAAACTAAAACTTCTTAAATCCGCACTTTCATTAATACAAGAAATGCATGCATACATCAACGGCTGGTACCGTCAGAGAAACGAATCTCGGCGGGAAGACTATTTTCGGTGTCTTCTTCTCTTTTAACGGCATATGGGAAGGAGAAGAAATATAAAATCAAGATGTAGCGTGAAGAGTTTAACGTTGGGAATCGCACGTAAAACATCTCTTAACGGCAAATGAGGGGAAATTTAATATTATATTGTTATCACAGTGAACTGAATGAATCGTCAAACTTTCTTCTCTTTATCTTCAACTGCTCTTTACAAAGAGATTCTTAATCTTGGAGCCGAGACTGCGCCGCTCCTTGCCCTGCCTCGCAGCCACACTGCCAGTGTCATTATACAGCTGAATCGTCTCATAGATCGGCGCCGGGACCTCAACCTCAATCTCCTCGTACGTCTTATCCGCGGTGAGCCGCTGGCACTTGATCGTGATGACCCGCTCGCCGTTGGCGTTCACATGCCCGGCCTTGCCGAGGGTGGACGCCCGCCGGCTGGCCTTGGGCGTCTTGGCGCCATTGGACGAGATCGAGGGGATGGACGTGCTGCTGCGCGTCTTTGAGCTGAGGCTGGCGCTGCGGGAGCTGCCAATGCTCGGAGTCTTGGGGCTCTCAGAGTGGCTCCGGACGAGCTTCGGGCTCTGGAACTGCTCCCAGAACTGCTCCGTGGATGTGTTGACGGCGGAGTCGTCGTCTCTGTCGAGGGAGTTGCCGGGGGAGACGGAGGAGAACCGCTGCTTCTTGTTGTTGCCCATGGTCGGGGACGGGGATGAGCTGGGGCTGGAGTTGTTCTTGACGAGCTTGCCCATGGAGGCCAAGGCTGCCACCTCGAATGCGGACAGGGACGCTCTGGCGGAGGACCGGGCGCTAGTCTCGACATACATTGCAGCGCCAATCTGCTGGCTGAACGTTAGCGCCTGCGGCGCACTGACCGGCGCGCGGCCCTGCTTTGCCAGCCCTGCGAGCACGTCCCTGTCCGAGCGCATGTCGCTCTGGCACCCGACGAGGATGATTGGCGTGCTGGGCGCCTCCGAGCGGATCTCCGGGCACCAGAAGTTGAGCGCGGAGAAGAGCGAGTTGGAGTCGGAGATCTTGTAGCAGAGGAGGAAGACGGTGGCGTCCCTGAAGGCGAGGCAGCGGGACTGCTGGTGGACGGTCGAGTGGGAGCCTGAAATAGCAATAACACAATAAGACAGCTGCACTATAATACTAGGAAATTGATTTATCTCCTCCCGGGGACATTTGTTTTTGACAAGCAGACAGACGGGAGTAAAAGCGAGCGAGTCTCGCTGACCGATTGAGTGATAAAGTGTGATAGAGCAATGAGATAAAACGAGTCTTAACAAGCATGAATGGAATCACTCTTTTGTGAGGCAGACATCTCTGAATGGTCAGAAACTGGAAGTAACAGGCGCGCGATGGAAGGATGTGATAATAAATAGAGTAGCGCCAGCAGTGACAAGTCTACCGATGATAATATTTAGCTGCCAAATGGTCGACTTTTATAAGACAATGTCTACTTTTGATCTTTGAGACTGCTTTTAAGGCACATTCTTGACCCTACTACAGCCTGTTCTTCCATAATTGCCCGTTCTCCAGACCCCTTAAAAGGTCAAGTTATGTGGCCTCGAAGCGACGTCCACTCGTAGAGTGATTTACGCGCAAGGACAAAAAAGCTGTGCAAATAAAGCAGGGGAAGAAGCGTCATTTTCCAGTGATTTTAACGCTCGTCCGGCACACAAATCATGGCTTATAAATAATAAAGTTTGCCCATTGAAGGGTTGACATTGTCTATTCAATGCACAAAAGACGTCGTCCCTGAAACATCTTAGCCCACGCAAAATTCTCATGCAAGAAGCGTCGTCGTCCGAGGAGTCCTTTGACGGCATTCTTTAACGTTATTTCTTGCATCTGAACGGCCATTTGTTCAAGGAAGGCTTTAGAAAATGGCCAACCAAGGCCAAGTTCACACAATGTGTGCAGATCGGCTGTCCAACTGATAAGAAGCAGAAGGTGCCAAATCAATTTGTTCTAATTCTGCAGAGAGCTTGAAATAAGCATGTGAAAGAGTCCTTAACCTCTTAAGTACGTTTATAGTATCAGTATAGAGCATAAAATATACATTGACTCTTTTTGAGGAGTTACAATTTTGCCTTGAGAACACTCATCATTTGGACAGCCGAGATGCTCAGTAGGTTTTTAATCACCGTTTGTGACTCTGCAACTTTTTTTAACGTTATAATCATCTTTCTTGGCAGCTGAATATCATTAAATAACAATAAAAGAAGAAGATGCGCTCAGCAGCACAGGCTTATTATGACTTTTATCAGCATTTTTATTTCCGGCATATTGTTCTTCCCACTACGAAATATATGCGTAGCGTTGAGGCTTTATTATTAATGGTTATACTCTGCGGAAACGGACACACATGGCAATCAATTACAGAACGCACAGTTACTTTAAAAACGTTTTAACTTTGTTTAAAAAGAGGGCGAAACTGACTTTGTGTTGTTGCCTCTTATCGGAGTAGAAATCAGCAACATTGAACTCGCCCAAAACGTATCTCAAGGTGTCATAAAATGAGGAGGGAAAAAACTTGTTCCCATTTTATTAGAGCTGAACGTTTTTCTAGCTATTTAAGCTGTTAAAACACAGGGCTCACAAACGGTCACTTTTAACCCGTTTTAAGCCCGTTTTAAGCCTTTGGTCAACCCTGCTTCATTGTGGAATTTCTCTCTTTATTACCTGTTGTATCCCAAATGGTGTATTTGACTCTTCTGTTCGCCACGAGGGCTGTCGTCGTCATCTTCTCGAACTGAGTGGCTCGGTATGCCTGGAAAATGGAGAAGAAATACATGTTAAAATTAGCAAAAACTAGAGCCATATAACGGAGAAATTACTTTTCAGAACTATTAATAGATAATATCCCTCCGTAAAACATATTTTGGCAACTTTAAAAGTACTTTATTGCACTGTTTAACTGACAATTTGCTCATTTTAAATGTACTTTTTACCACTTCTAACCAGTTTCTAAACCCCATGGCGACAAGGAAATTGAAGTAATATTATTGCTCTTCTTCTCCAATCTATTGTGTTTTAATCCTGCTGAGAGATTGCAAATCCCTTTTCAATTGGGGTTGAAAAGACAAGACAGATAGAAAAACAACAATCACGTAATAAAGGTTTAAAATGTAGGGCGTGTTGAAAAATCGCCTATTGACAATCGGATGATTTAGAAGAAGACACTTTTATCGGAATCAAAACATCTTTTGAAACCACTCTTGAAAAATATTGTTTGTCATGAACTGAAAGATGATAAATATTGGCTGCATTTCTCGTCCAATTTGCTTTTGTGGCGATTCTCTCGTTTAATGGAGCGTCAATATTATTATTATTCTAATGGCGCTGCTGGGTCTTTGACCGTGAGACTCGCAAACACTTTACTACTCCCAATTATACTGGCTTTAATATTGTTTATCTGCCGAGAGAGGTGAAACAAATCGGCCAAACTTCGGGAACGTTCGTTAATTACCATCGATTTAAGCATCGGCAAAAGTCCGTCGTCTACCCCGCTGGCGTCATTGTCAAATAGTTTGAAAATCGATTATTGTGTCTTTAAGCGGCGTTTTTGGCATACAAATGAGATGGAACGGACTTTAAAATGACTATTTTCAGTGGATGTTGATCGCTGCGGGCGATACGCGCCCCAATCAGAGCAAAACATATATTAGTGGGCAATATGAGGACGTCCTAAGCTTCCATTAAGGGGACTTAATACCCACACAAAGGGAGCTGATTTTGAGTGGACAACGGTCCCAATTGATGAAGAAAAAGGCAATGAGGCGATGAATTCATTCTCCTCAATGAGACCTCTTCACTCTCGTATATCGTTTCTTATTGTTCAATTGACCCCCTTAAAGCAGTTGCCGCAAGGACACTTTTCACAACAACAAGAGACCCCAAAAATACCATGAGGGCAGCCAAGAGTGAGACACAGCTGGACGACAATGTTATACGACCAAGTACTGTAAAAATAAAACCCAAATTTGGCCTCATTCATGTCTTTTCTCTGCATATCCTTGGCGGGTTTATCCGCTCTTTGAAGGTTAGAGTAACACGCATGAAGCGCCTCTTTTCGCCCATTGGCATTCAGAAAAGTGGCCTCTATTCAAGTGTTTTTGCCATACTCCATTTATTTCTTTGTAGAATAATAATAATGAATAAATGATGCAGGAACAAAGAATGAGCCAAGCTGAGGAGCGCGTGTGTAGAGAAGAAAAGCCATTATCGCATATTCAGGACCTAATTTTGCATATCTTGGTTGTTATTGTGTTGGCTGTTTTCTTTGTTAGCAGTCGGAAGGTGCAAATTATGACCTCTTTAAAGGGAGGCTAATATTATACGCCAGTTGTCCCACTTTTCGGCGCCAAAGATGCTTGTAATGTTTGAAGACAAAAACATGAAGGTTTGGCTGTTGCAAATGGGATTCTTTTTGTGTGTCTTTGACGGGCGAATTAGTCCAAAGTTTGGACAAATGGCAGCAACAGCAACAACAATAGAAGAGGTGGAAAAAATCTCAAGGCTACCACTATTATATTTATCACTCTTTTGGCATTTAAGCCCTTTTTAATCTCAAGGAGCGTCATGAAAGTTCGTCTCGTGTTTAGATCATTCCAGAAATAGACGAACATTTAATCTCTCTGGAAATACCAAGAGTGCATCTAGAAAATATCTCGTTTTGGGTTGGAAAACACGAGCAGACCTTGCAAAGAAGACCGGTTCGCATTGGATTGCATTCCCTCATACACAGATCAACCACCCTTGGTGGCCCATGCCACTCTTAAGATCAAGGAGATCTATTTTCATGGAAAAACTGCATAAAAGGTATAATGACTCCTTGCATCCAAAAAAGAAAGTGTCATCCTACAATCAGACATCTTTAACTTGCATTTGAATGGAATTAACTGCAAGTTTTACTAAAGAAAATGTCCAAAAATTAGTCTTTTATTTTGAGGTCCATTACATTTCTACTCTCTAGGGTAATCACTGAACCAAAGCAGATAAATTAGATCTTCTTTGACCATAGCTACCATTAAGACATATCTACCTTAATTTGAATAAACTAAGCCAAAAGTTCAACTAAAGTAAAGTTGTCCATTAATTTCTTAGATCGCCCTTTTCAAAAGTAAAATGTGCTTAAAATATGTTGATATAAAGAATATATTGTGTCTAATCTCTTACCTCTGAGAACTTTGCGTTGACGAATCTATTGACCAGCTGTGACTTTCCAACCCTGGCATCGCCCACGATCACCACATTACAGTCGTGGCGAGCCTCGCTCAGTCGGTGGCGGACACTGCCCATCGTCATTGAGTTATTAAGGCACAGTGGTTTGAGATTATATTGAGCACAGTGGTTGTGATGACACACTTTTTAATGATCACTCAGCGCACGTCTGTTGTGGGAGAACTCTGGTGGGGAACTGAGGTTGGATGGCTGAGTTGTCAGCGCGCTCGTTGCAGGCGAGCGCATTGGAAGTGCGCATTGAGCTCTTAGCTCAATGGATTAAAAAAGGTGAATAACTCAAAAGGGTGGAGCTGTTAAAACGCACTTCTTACGATGACGGATTCCAACTTCTTATTTTATTATTGGTAACGGCGGCCCACAGAGAGAATTCTTCTTCCAAAAAAGACTCTTTAACTGGAGCAAAAAGCTTTTTCTTCTTCCATGAAAGCATGCAGTTTTTGCCATCTCCAAATATAAAACTTTAGAGGGCGGCGGGTAAAGCTGAAAGGAATACCTCTAGTTAGCATTTGTAACCTGTCGAATCTCATTCCTTGGTGGTCATCAGCATTGAATCAATGAAGCAAATTACAGGGCACATTGGAAAGAAAACGAGCTTTTCTTTCCTCCTCTGCTCATTTCACAGGAATGCGATTTTCGCAGTCTTTGATTTATTCTTTTGTTCTCTGCTGCTGGTCTTGTTGGCACCCAGAGAGGCACAGTGGGTCTAATTTATGCATCATAAGAACAAAATCACAAGTCACAAGTGCCAAGACCAATGTGCAGCAATAATTATAATATATTCCGAGCCCAGTCCACTGTGTAAACTGCAGGAGAGATTAGTCGTTTTCTCAGGAAACTTGAAGCTGCTTCTGGTCAATTCAGGATCGAATTCCAATGACCACCAAAAAAATCAAAGGCGAACGACTTTTTTCCCATCGGTTATGATCCGTTTTAAACGAGTTCTGACGCCAAAAACGAATTAAACCGATTCGAATTGAAAGTTTGTTTCATTTGGAGTTTTAAACCCTTTGTCGTGCATGAAATTTAGAATTTTGAATAGTTTCGCTTGAGCACGCGCGGGTTTGAAGTAGGGTTGCCATTTCTTCAAGAAAGTGCTGTCTTTATACTGCTGAATATGAAGAAATGTGGCTCGGAATTGAACCAAACTGGCAACCCTAGTTTGTAGCGGCAACAGTTCGTGTTTTGGTATCATAAGCATTTATTAATTTCGTTACGCTACTACTACCAAAATGTTTATTATTCAAGAACGCAATTAATCAAAATAGACGCAGATGTTGCGTTATTTCTTTGTAAATTGTGCTTTTGCATGTTTAGATGAATTAATATCTGCAGCAAAATATCAAGATTTTTGTGTTTTAAAGGCACAAACTTGGCACAAAGTTGCCTTCTTGTGGGCAAAAAATGTCACTCATATCGGACGATGCCAACGTAAAAAATAACAACAACGCCTACGCTATATCTCCGTGACCAAATGACAATAGTCAATAATAATTTATTAAATAATTAAAAAGACAATTCAAATATAAAAACCTGTCTGCTGTGAGTAGATAATCATTGCAATTCTTCAATAGCTGGAGAGCATGGCCAGTGTTCTGTAGTATAAGGATGGGAAATAGAAACAGTAAACAGTATCTAATATGCATTTCAATGTAAGAGAAGTCTATTTTATATATTACCGGTAATGTGTCGTCTGGCTAAAACCTTACCGTCGACAAGAAACAACAACAACAGTGATTAATCCCAGTGCAAAAATTAAGGACGTGCAAAAACCGAAAACCGAAAACCAACTTTCGGTTTATTTAAAAACCGAAACCGAAACCGACCTCGGTTTGCAAAAAGTCGATTTTTGACGTTCTGTCGGTTTTCTAGACATTGGAGTTTTGAGATTTATTGATACAAAATGTCACATTTTGGACCACCATTTTGGCCCATTTTTGTCTTGTTCAATTATACATGTCTTACTCATGTTACTGTAGCTGCTTCATACAAACCAACTTAGTATTTGCTAGATCCTATAGAGTGTACGTAAGGTTTTCTAAGTACTATTACAAAGTTTACTACATAAGGCAAAAACCGAAAACCGAAACCGACTTTTTCAAAAACCGAAACCGGCAACCGACCACGGTTTGTATTTTAAAAACCGCACGTCCTTAGCAAAAATGATATCTTAAAAATATTGGCGCCATTTTTGCATACTTGACTTCTTCTCACGTATCAATGGCAATCGATTGATGCGACTGATTGCAAAATCCACAGACCTCGAAAACAGCATTTGACACACTATATTTCCATGGATCTTATGGACAGGTATTCTAATCGAAAGCAACTGCATTGAAACTGCATTTGACAACACGATGCAATTGGGCTCTAAAAGCTTTTTATCCTAGAATATCTCAGATGTCCAAATGATATGAAGCAAAAGGTGCCAAATCAGTTTGTTCTAATTCTACAAAGAGACTAAAATAATCATTTGAAAGAGTCCTTAACCTCTTAAGTATGTTTATAGTATCAGTATAGAGCATAAAACATACGTCTTCGTTGACTCTTTCTGAGGAGTTACAATTTTGCCTAGAGAACTCTTATCATTTGGACAGCCAATCTTCCATGCTATTATTGTTATTTTGACAACAACCAGAGAGTTGTTCTGGCATCATTTCCAGATGGATGACCCTTTTTGCTTCAATCTGATAGACGGAGATAAGAAGCCATTGTGCATCAACTTGGCTTGGGTCTAATTGGCACCTTATGCATATAAGAAGTAGCAGCAGTTCTTATTCTTTTGGATGAGGGATAATTGCCGCCTTATACTCTAAAAGGGAAAGCTAACAGTTCGTCCAAAGATACGAAAAACTTCTCCCTGATGAGTCGTAGAAAAATAATAACGCCAAGAAACTTAGGTGTTGAGGCGTCTCTCTCTTAATGATTTCTCATTGTCTTGGCACTTCACGGTGGCCAGTCTCTGCTGGACAAAGTGCCCTCTCTACACATGAGAGAGAGAAAAGAGAGCAAAAAATGTTGCTTGGAAGCATGCAAAGACGTTTTCCACCTCTCATTGTTCACAGTCCAATTCTTCATGTGAGGTGCTTGATAATGACACGAAAATGAAGCTCCACTAAGACGTTCAATAGAGTCGAGTATATGATATCATGTTTTGCATCCTGCTTTTACTTTAACTGTGGACCACCATTCAAGGAGCAAAAACAACAGCAGTGTGGCAT
>LR137421.1:7663-22647 GCA_900659605.1 Tisbe holothuriae | reverse complement strand
TTGCTTTGACTGGAGAAGGCAACACAACATTTGACAAAGCCTTCAGGGGAGAGCTTTTAGGTTTATATACAAAATTTTATATTTTTTGAAAGACATGAGAGTGCAGTGTATAATTTAAGGAAGGAGTGTTTATACGACTTACAGTATTTTACTCGAGCTCCTACACGAGAAAGAAAGAAGACGTTTTTTGGTTAATTCACCAATAACCTCCGGTTTCCTTCTTACATTGGAAGGAAAGAAGAAGTTTTTTTGTAAATTTACCATTTTCCTTCTAACCTTCCTTCTGACACACACTCACTAACGCCTGGTTAGCTGCAGATTTTTTCAGCAAATTAACACAGAACTTCCTCCTAATCTTCCCGTGTTATGAGCTTTCTAAGGCCGCTCCCAGACAGGCTTTGTATTTCCTACCTCCTCAGAAAAAAAATCCCCCTCAGCAAGAATATTTCCTCCCCCTACACACTCACGGCCCAGCTTGTGGCTGAGAAGAGAAATATTTCCGGAAATATTTCTTGCACTAATGCCTGTCTGGGAGATGCCTAAATATCAACATTTTCAAATGGACCAAATCCAAAAAGTTTGGTCCAAAATTCCCCAAATCTGGCAACCCTGTTCAGGTTTTGTCATCATGTCTTACGTAGTTCCTTGGGCATTTGTTTTCCGCACCTGAGTCACTTCCCTGCCAAAAACAATTCTCTGAAAAATATACTTTACAATATTAACGTTCCTTTATAATAGTGTAAATTAATTACTCAAGTGATAATTAGTGCAATCCGCAGGTCCCGACACGGCATCATTACTGAGTTGATATGCCTTTGAACTGAGGTCTTGTTGATCGTCTTTAAGCAGACATGTGCTTGAACTCTGGAAAGGATAGGAGGTATGTATGTATAAGCATAGTAAAAGATGAGTAAAATGTTATATTTGACCATTTCTATAAAATGCCTCAATGAAAATTACCCGCTCTGATGAAAAATATGTGACTGGCAAATACTAAGATTTGTAATCATGTTGATTTTAACAGAATTACCGAGGCAAGGGTCTATTGAATAGTCGGGAAAATTTTGGGCTGACATAAGACTATTAAAATATTGACTTACCAGAGTGTATATAAATGCAGCACATTCAGCATTGTCCCGGCATTCTTGCTGACATTCTGAGACATCAGCAACATCTGTTGCATCGCCAATATATGGACTGTTGTAGGAACTCCAAGAAAAGCAAGTCAAATCTATTGTTTAACACATTTTTATTAAGTCGTACAAAAATAAATGGACAGAGTCCAATTTTCAACAAGCTTATGCAGTTCCTAACACTAATTAATTGGTTTCAGCCAATGATAAGGGCTTCAACCAAATACTTAGTGTTAAGGAATACCTTAGGAACTGCTTAAGCTTTTTAAAAATCGGACTCCGGTATTTTATTATCAAGTGAATGTGGTTCATCATTTAAACTATATATTCAAGACAATTAATAACATGATAAATACCCTGCATAAGTGTTCCAGATGAAACTGTTGGATGTACATCCAAAATGATCTCAGCAATAGCGGTGGGATCATTCTTGTTCCTTTTCTGGGCAGTGACAAATTTGCCTAAAATTCAAAAGTGTGCTAGTGCTGACATATACATATTTGGCTTGGCCTCAAAATGTTTATATTTAAGAAATAATTATAACCATGTTTTTTTTTATTTATTTACGCTCTTTCTTCAGACAAACGTTACAACAACATCACACTATTCGCACGATGACGTCCCACGATGATCCTCCGAGTACTGCAGGCCCTAGAGCCGCTCAAGAGCGTCTGGAGCGCGGGTGCCGCCTCCCAGCTTCAGTCCGCGTCCGCCTCGTCCCTCCTCCCTTCCACCAACCCCCGCACGGTGGGTTCCCTCTGGAACTCAACCAACCGTGGTATTGTCCATGAGAGATTCTCATGGTATATTGTCATTATTTCTCGGCTAATTCTTAGCAGGGGATCGCAGCTTGTTATCAGATGTACCGCATCTTCTTTGTCGTGGTCGCATAGTCTGCAGTTGAGGGGTATTGTTGGGTTTATTTTGTGCATGTGACGTCCTAACCTGTTGAAACCTGTAATAAACTGTGTTACCATGTCTAATGTCGCTTTGTCTAATGTTATTATCTCATTGTGTACTTTTGCGTTTATGTTCGGTAGCCAGTGTTTAGTTTGTATTCTACCGGGTGATTTGATCCAGCGTTCGTTCCATTTTTTGTCAGAAGCCTGTTTAATTTTTCCTTTGATGAAGGACAGTGGTACCTGGATTTCTGCGCGTTCTTTGTGTCGTCCTTGTTTGGCTAGTGTGTCGGCGGTTTCGTTTCCTTCAATTCCTATGTGGGCTTTTACCCAGCTTAGGCTGATGATGTTTTTAGTGGCCAGCTTATTCAGGCTTGTGCGTGTTTGTAGTACCAGCTTAGATTTTATATTCACGGAGTTTATTGCCATAATTGCAGCCATGCTGTCTGAGTAGAAATTGATTATCTTGTCATTTGTGTGGTCGTCTAGAAGGAGTTTAGTTGCGGAGAGAATGGCCTGAACTTCTGCTTGGAAGACAGTGGCCTCTGTTCGGAGGCTGCCCGAGATCGCCTCGTTGACACAGCCCTGTATAGTTGCACCGTATCCTATTTTATTGTCCATTTTTGAGCCATCCGTGTAGACCGTGATGTCTGGACAGGGGTTTTCCTCCTCTTCTAGTTTGGAGTAAATCGACCTTGAATTTGTGTTGTCTGTTTCCATTATTGATATTCCGTATTTTATGGCTAGTAATTCCATTTCGTATCTAAAGCCGGCTCTTTTGCAAGTTCTTCCTTGTAGTATGATTGTGTTCCACGATGTCTTGTATTTTCCCTGGGTAGAGAGCGTTTTGTTCAGAGCTGCCATTTCTATGACCAGGTCCAGGGGTCTCACACCTAGTATGACTTCCAGACCGTCCGTGGGAGGCTGACCCACAAAGCGAGTGAGTAGCCTGCAGAATTGTCTGTTCATGTTTATCAGTTTTGTTTTGTGTGGAGGTGTTAGTTTATGCGCCCAGACGTGTGCTGCGTAAGTCAGAGATGGGAGTATTACGTTGTCATAAGCATATTTTAGCCATTTAGGGCTGGGGCCAATTGTGCCGTAAATCTTTTGCTTTAAGAGGCACATTTTAGCCGTAGCTGCCTCAATTTTGTTATTTATATGTTCACTGAAAGAGAGTCTGTCGCCTATTGTGACTCCTAGATATAGGATGGAGTTGACTTGTTTTAACGGCTTTCCATACATGTATATTGGGGGAAGTTCCGGTTTCTTCGTTTTCTTTGTGAAGAGCATTAAGTTGGTTTTCTTAAGACAGTATTTCAGTCCATATTTGTCAGCCCATATGACCATTTTGTTTACCGTTTCTTGCATTTGGCTGCATATTCTATCAATTTTGGTACCTTTATTTGTTGCCCTTGAGTCGTCTGCGTATAGGGACCCAGAGGAGGGCCACTTTGTAACTATGACTACCAACGGTTCGGATCTGACGTTGTAGAAGGTTGGTGAGAAAATGTCTCCCTGAGGGCTCCCTTTTGAGAGTCTTCTCTCCGGCGTTTCACCGTGAAGGGAGGCTGTAATTGTCCTTTTCTCCAGAAAAGAGTAGTACCAAGATATTAGAGATTTGGGCATCATGCGGCATTTCATGTTCTCTATGGTTTCTGAAATATTTAAGTTGTCGAATGCCCCTGCTATATCGCAGAAAATGGTGAGGGCATATTGGCCTGTATAGATGGCTGATTCTATATCATCCACTAATTCGGCAATGGCTGTGTCGACTGATTTACCTTGTCTGAAGCCGTGTTGGTTTGGGTGCATTGGATTGTATTTGAAGTGTACCTCGTCAGTGTGCCAGGTAAACATCCTTTCTATTAGCTTAACCATTATTGACATTAGCGTGATAGGTCTATAAGAGCGGGAGTAGCTTTTGTCTCTCTTGCCTGGTTTTTGAATGAATATGATAGAGCTGTTACTCCAGCAACGTGGTATATAGCAGAGGCCTATCGAAATTTTTATCAGTATAAGTATTCGGTTTAAGAAGTTGTCAGGTAGAGAGCGTAACATTTTTGCCGTAATCCCGTCCGGGCCAGGCGTCTTGTCTTCGAAACTATGTATAGCCTTCTTCATAATGCTCATTGTGAGGAAGGGAAGTTTTTTAACATTACACAGCGTGATATGTTTTTGGGTGTCGGGAGTGTATCTTTCATTTGGGAGTACTATCTGGCTGCCTGGGCAGTGTTCGTTTAGTAAGTGATTTAACGTTTGTTCTGGGGGTATAATTTCGTTGTTCTCTTTTAGTAATCCTATCATTCTTGGGGGACGTCTTTGCTTGCACAGGTTTGCTATGCTCCTAGCGTCTACAATATTATTGATGTATTCATGCCTAGCTAATTTATGCTTGTTGCAAACATTCCGTCTGTGTTTGGCTCTCAGCATTCTTAAATGGTCTTTGGGTCTATTTTGGTCTTCTTGGCATTTACGTGCTTCAATATGGCATGCGGATTTGCTTTCGGTTAGTTCTTTGCACCACCAGCTGATCACTTTCTTGCGAGCTGTCCTTTTTCTTGAATGTGTATTTATAGGAGATGTAATGTCCTTTTGCAGGTGAAAGGCTTCAGTTTCTAAGTGTAGTTCATTAAAGCGTATTCTTTCCGTCCACGGTGTGTCTATCCAATCATCATTTACTTTGTTCCAGTTGGTGGTTTTTGTGTCCAGTAGTAAGGGGAGTTTGCCATCTTGAATTATTGAAATCTTGATCAGCGCGTGGTCGCTTGTTATCTTGAAGTTTGCGGACCAGCCAGTGACCAATGACATTGCTTTATCGTTTATGAGGGTGATATCTGGGCAAGTGAAGGCTCTCTTTTCTAGGTTCCTCCACGTGAAGTTACCATCGTTGAGGATATTCAAATCATTATGGATAATGAAGTCTAACATTTTATCCCCTCTAGCGTTAGAGTTTTTACTGCCCCAAGTTACGTGGGTAGCGTTTGAGTCTAGATGTGCGATAATGTGATACTGGCGGTCCGTGGCGTAGTCCAGAGCTTTTTGAATTTGCATTGTGTTATCTTGAATCGGCTTCGTGATGTCTAGGTAGGCGCTTATGATCATTATTTTACCTTTTTCCGAGTAGAGTATTGCAACTGCAGTGTCGCTGTTGCTTAGAGGCTGGCAGAAGATGATATTGATGGAAGGACGAGCAAGTATGGCCGCCCGAGGTCGGACGCCGGTGTATAGGAGGTTAGTATTCCCTAATGGTATTGGTAAATGATTTGTGTTAAGCGGTAGCTCTTGTATAAGTGCAATATCTGCTTTATTATTTAGCATGGCAGTTACTTCCAGCGCGGGGGTTAGACTGCGGTGTAAGTTGGCCGCTATGAAGTCGTTTGATATGGTATTGTTAGCCTTAGCCATGGTAAGAGCGTAATATTTTGTTAGAGTCTATAGGTTTGGAGTATAATAATTTAGATAACCATAACAAGATTTTATTGGTACTTTGTGGGCGTTTGGTGACATTGATATTATTGCACAAGCTCACTATTTTATCCCGTTCGGGTTTATCACTCCGCCTTGGCAGCGGCAGTGGCCTTGGATTCGTTAATGAACCGCAGTGCACGGTTAGGGTTGTAGCGGCACCCGACCTTCCCGATTGGTCCCTTGAATACAAAGATGGACCTTGCGACATTGAATTCGTCCCCACACTTGAGAGCGCGGATCTTCTCCGTCCTCCATCCGATGGCAGCCAGTTCTCCGATGCGTTCCAGGTTGGTGGCGTCCACGTATGCCATGAGCACCCGGATCGCCTGGATAAAATACCCATGTTAAGACGGTAAGAGTATTGGTCGGCATGTTGCAAGTTTCTTACCTTCATAGTCCCATAGTTGACCGAGTTCTTCTCGGCGTCGCGGTCGCGCTCCCCGAGCATGATCTTTCCGTTGAGCTGATTGCGTTTGATGAAGGAGTCAAAGATCTCTTTCTCGGTCCACCGGTTCATGTTGTGGGGAACAATGACTCGTACTAGCGTTGTTTTGACACCCTCAAAGACCTTGCCCTGGGCGGGGCGATCCTTGTCCTTGCTGTCGATTTCGATGGTCAGGGCGATGCCTTCGTTCTTGGCATAGTCCGAAAGCCAGGACTTTAGGCTGGCAGCCCGCTTCTTAGAGTTCATAAAGAACTTCTTGACTCTCGCCGTCGCGTTGATTCCTTCGATGTCCCAGTGCTTGTCCTCGTCGTCTTGCTTGTCCACGCTGACCGCAATCAGGCAGTCCCAGATGGGCTCGTCGTTATTGCCGTTGGTGTGCCAAGCCGTGAGGTTACAGAGCTGTCCTCCGGCGGTCTCCTCGTCGTGCACACCGGCCAGTTCAGCCAGATTCTCTCCGTCCGACTCGTCCGTCGGGATGTCCAGCAGGTCGTTGTAGGGCTTCGCCGTCTTGGCGTCAGGGGTGGACCCCGTGTGGTCGGGCGCCTTCCTCTTGGAGGGCTCGCCTCTCGAGGATACCGCGTCTCGTTGCGCCGGGGAGAGCCTTGGGTAGACGTATCGGGGGAGCGTCGTCCCGGGTGGGATCTGGAAAGACTTTAAGTGAGTATATTTTATCGTATTGGGGGTAAGGTTGAGATTTACCTTTTTCAGGTCCGTCTCAATTGCTTCCTCCAGGTCTGTGGCCAACATGTTAGCTTTCTTGTGCTCCATGGCCCCTGCTCGCCACACGAGTCGCGTCTGGAACCTGCCGGAGGCCTCCCCGAGCGCCTGGTCCAGCGTCTCTCCCATGCTATACACGTCGTCGACGTTTCCCTGCGCATTGCGTTTAGCAGATCTTGCCTTGCTGGATTGCTTCTTTTGCCGGTTTGCAAGCTTCTTGAAGAAGTCGACTCCGGAGGGGTCTTTGTCCTCATTGGGGTTCGGCGTCTGGGGCGGGAGGGTTGAGTTGGCGGAGCTAGACGGGTTGGCATTGTTGGTGGCCATCTGCAATGGGTCACGTTTGCGGGAGCATGTAATCACCGTTATGACAGAATATTGAGTGGTTTTACCTTTGTGCACTGGGTAGGTTTCCTTGTTACGGGTGTGTTGACTGGTGTGGCCTGACGGCTTGCCGGATAGAGGGGACCGAGTCGTTAGCGTGGTGGGCGAGGGGATCCAGTGAGAGCTGTAATGGTTTACATTGTTGATTGGTTGGGTATTATGCTTAGGATTAAGTGTTTTCTTACTTTTTGGCAGTGTTGGTACCTCGGTGCAGAGCCGGAAAAGGAAGCAGTAGCGGGTGTCAGCTGAAAACGGGCGAAAGAAAATGTGATACGATCGTTTCATAATGGTATTGCTACACGGCTTATTATAGTCCCTCGCGGGATGTATGTTGTATGATGTTAGTAGATTGAAATTGATTACAGTAATTGGCAACTTAGAGTATGAGCTGACTATAACGGCGGGTGGGTTTTCCCCCGTTTTCTTTTCGACCCTGCGGCTCCGTTTGCGACGGAACTTTTGGCTATGGATCACGCAACCTTTCATGAAAATTCGGGGAAACCCCTTGTTGAGGGGCTTAGGTAGGTGGGTTAGGAGTTGGACAGCCGCCACTCTTACGAGGGCAAGGCTAGTGTTGGTGAGAGAGACCTTTAGGGTCTCCTCGGGCGGTACAACCAGCTCCGAAGCATTCTTCGGCCAGGCAGACCTTTCGTTTTGGAGAGTCCTTTTAAAGGACTCCCCCGGTGCGTGGTGGTGGAAACACGGCCGGGGGGGGGACTGGGAGGGGGTCAGGGGCGTCCAGGGGCCGGCGCAAGGCCAGCAGCCTTCTGCTGTCCGCCTCGGTGGCCGCTTTAGCTTTTTAAGGCAAAGAGCACGTCCGAAGCAGGCGACAGCTGAAACCGAACTCCTGAACTCCATACCTTTCTTATATTACCATGATCTAATTTCCTATCCTTTCATAATCAAATGCATTGTTTGCCCCACAACATTGTTATTATATAGATTGGCTCGTCATTATTCTATTTTTACAACGGTTTCACATGAAACGTCGTAAACTACGTTCATTTCAACGTGAATTATATCGGGAATTTGCGCTTTGCGGTCAAGTTTGGGAGGAAAGGAGGAAAAAGGATCGCGAGTGTTATTCACGGCCAGGCCTTTGAAACTTTGCCATGATTACTTTAGTGATGTAAGCAAGGCAAGTTACGAAAACTGTAAAAGTGTGAAAATACAAAATACTTGCGTTATGAAAGACAGCAATTCAATTTTAGAAAGGTTTAACATTACAAAATATGGGATGAAAATGTTGTTTTCATGTTACAACGTACAATTTTATCGTTCAATTCCTATTATTAGTATATATTTATAAAAGCGAAATTGTTCAACCTTAGGGAACAATTAAACCGTACGAACGTATCACCAATACGGCGAAAACTAACAGCGAAAAAAGCTAAATGGTCAAAAATGTTTATGTCCCCAGAGATTATTTTAACTTTAGATCATTAAAGCAACACCCAGCCAAACGCGCGAGGACGTATATTATGCATAACTTCAAAAATGATTTTTTTAGTTTCAACTGTTTTATTATTAAAACTCGGGAATCTAGGATATAAAAGAGACTTTCTTCTTCACAATTAAAACTATATTATTAACGGATGTCTTGTTCTAGTCCGTGCGAGAGCCTAAAATTAATCAACATGTCATAATAATAATAAACCGGCTCATTTCACTGAGGCCAACCACTGAAGTACTACAATATGTATTTGCATATCATCAATATCTTATATTTTTCTTTCTTCTTCGTGTGTTTCTCTTTGTTGGCCTTATTTTTTCTGTATTAATTTCAACATCACAGCTCGAGAGGAATTTCTTTCTTTCTGAATAGTGTTACTTTAGATCATACATCCCAAGAAAGTTCCAATCAAGATATTCGCGCACATCTCACGCTCGTAGTCACTCTCTTCGACACTAAATGGATATAAATAATTAAGAAGAAATATGTTATTTTACAATCGTCCCTATCTTGCAATAAAATTTGTTTTGAGCCTAGAGCTGCATACATCCTTGCGAGTGCCTTCTTCTTCTTCGTCGTCGTCTTCATTTGCGTTATCATTCAGTTTTCCTGGTACCTCCTACACACGCACACACTCTTTCGCTGGTGCTTAGTAGAACTTCTTCGCCTGTGCCTCCTTGCTGTCTCTGAAAGAGAGAAGGAAAGTAAGTATTTTGTACGGCAGTGCTGTGCCATGCCCCCCTAGAGCATCCTCTTTCATCCAATGTACTATCCAAGTCTGTATTCTTTCCATCCCTATGGGGTCCGCTCTCTCCGAACGTACTAGGCTTACCAAAAACCTTTTGAACATCTGTTCTTCTATTATGCATGTGCGGGAAGAGTACTACTATTTAATATTATTGTAGCATTTACCTTTTACCTCTGTACATATTAAGCTGGATTGAATAAAAGTAAAAGTACGTTTTTGTGTTTTCGAGAAAAAAATGTATAAATTGTTCTTTAACTACTAAGCTATAAAATACAAATTCCAGAATACCCTACTCTTCCCCTATAAAGTGAAAATCGAGACATAAGGGCAGAGTATGTCTCATCTTTCAAGTTTCTAGATGCTACAATCTATTTGATATGGTTAGTATGTAACATCATCTTACCTATACATGAGATATGCGATGATTATGACCAACTGAATGGCCATGAGTACGATAAAGACAGTGGTGGACACGCAGTTGCCGCCGCCCGTGGACGCCGCAGCCACCTCGGGGCACTTGACGGGCTGCTGCTGCGACTGCTGGGTCAGCTTCTGGTTGGCAGTCTGCATGTCGCGCCGGACCAGGTTCAGACTCTCACGCATCTCCTGAAAAGAACCATCGGATTAGCCAAGCTTTACTTATGCAAAATGGAATAACAAGACGCACCTGTAACGTGGCAGTGTAGTCGGGCCCTGCGTTTCCCCCTCCGCCGCCGCCTCCAACTGGCTGAGCCGACCCCCGCTGCATCAGCTGACCTGTCTTGGTGTGGATGTCCACCACGAAGTTCCTGGAAAAGAGAACAAGGAAAATTGAAAAGAAGAAGCACGACAAAAATGTGCCCTAATAAATGGCTTCTTGTTTATGTACTCTCTCTCTCTTTTGCTAGTACATCCAGACTATGTGCGCACATACATTTTTTTGTCGCTCAAATCCAACTCCCCTTTGTACCTTCAAACGCACACATACAAAGAACGAATCTGTGCTTTATATTTGAACTTCCATCATTGTTTTTGCTTCTCCATCTGGTAGCAGCAGCCTCGACCGATTTCCTCCGGGGAGATGGGAACATAAAAAGGCGGCTTCTTCCTCCAGCTTCGTGTCCTTATTCTCCTTCTTCCTCCTCCGTACCGGTTTTTCCTCCTTGCCCGGAGAACGAGAACGAGATGAGAAAGGAGGAAAACCAAGAGGAAAAAGCAGCTTTTTATATAACAAGAGAATTGGAAGGAGAAGGAGAAGAAGTTGAAAAAAGTGTGGATCTGACAAAAATGGGAGCACTTTTTAGCATCTAAAATACACCTCGACATTTGGCAGGATTTAATATGACACCTTTGTAGATTTTAAAAGGGACCTCTGGAGACGACTGCTCGTATGTTGAGAGTGGAGGAGGAAAAGGCGCATTTAGCTAAAAGGTATTAGGTATATATTCTCACGCTTATAAAAGGACATCTCCGGGGCCACAGGGCTCATTATGCAAGTCTTTTTGAGGCTGTCCTGATGGGAATACAATGTACCGTTTGCTTTTACATGGTGTATGTTTCAATGGCTCAAGGGATATGCGTCAAATACATACAAACTTCCAAGTTGAATTAACGTACTGACGGTACTGGAATATAATGTACTTGATGTACTGATGTACTTTTATCCTTATGAGCTTATTCAAAAAAATCTTTTCCAGCTAGCAGACAGCCTGGCGACACAGGAAGCGCGTTGTTACTCTGAAATGTTCATTTAGCGTCTCAAATTGTCTTAATGAACACTTATTCATAAGCTCGTTGCTCTTCCAAGGAAGTCGGCTTCATTTACATGCATTACGTCATTTATCGAACCCCTTCTTCTTCAGTACAAGAGGATGAGTCACAAGTAGCAAACAAACATGAAAATCTCACGAGGATTTCGCAAAAATCTTGGCGGATCTCGTGTCCTTTTAATCGGCTTTTAGAAGTACAAAGCTTGTTATCAATCGGAAGAGGATCGATATCCACAAAGCCAAGCTTTTTCTTTTTTCACCCATTAATGGAGCTCTTTTCCACCGTATCTTCTTCCTCCAAAGACCTAATCAATGATCCCTCATTCTACATTCTCAGCGTGTGCCTGCTTGTCAGCAGCGATCTCTTTATTTACATGTGAGATATCAGCCCCAGTGTGCAACACACACACATGCATGAAAATACCGGAGTTGTTTTAGCGATAAAGGGCTTTTTGGAGCAGCGCGGCAGCAGCGAGTCCGGAAATGGGAACAAACAATCGTTTTTATCATGGAAAGAAGGAACAAGAAGATATTGAGCCCTCTTCTATCACCAGAAGGAAGCGGGGCTCGTGTGGCTTTAGGTGTGACATTATTTCACTTTTTGAGATCCCCCTGCCAAGGCAGCTAAGGCTTTAACATTATTATTTGCGCACCGGAATTAAAACGTTTTGACAGAAATACTCCTGACTCATTTGGGCCAGAGACTCGCTCAAGATCGCACACAAGCTGCTGCAGTAGGAGCAACAAGAAGAACAAGCAACAATAATAACAATAAAGGAAGGTGGAAATTTAGTCTCGGATTTCTCCTGTTAAAGAGGAAAAAGAGTGAATAACGTGATTCATTAATCATGGATGGCCATGGTCGCTTCAGCAGCTACGAAGACTTCAACAACAGTACTGGTGAGACGAACGGGGACGCGGGAGATACGCCCAATGGCAGCAGCGACTACGTCACACAAGAGTATCTCATCGCAGGGAATGGATATGAAGTCGGGTAAGTGGATCTTCATTTCATACGAAGTTCCTGTGTCATATTAAGCTCTTTATCAGTCATCATTATGGTCCGAGCCGTTCGGTATCTCCTGGCACGCCCCTAAACAGCATAGGAGGCGAGGACGATGGTACGCCCCCGCCCCCTGCCGGTCAGCACCATCGCTATGGCCAGCAGCATCAGTACCCAGTACAACATCAGCACAATGGTCAGCACCAAGGGCAGCCGCAGCAACAACAGAACCCTCAGCAACAGGTGGCTTTCAACATGAAGAGCAATAATAACAACCACTTCGTTCCAAGGATTATCCCAAATTTGAGGTTAGAAACATTACAAACATTTTCGAACCTAATTAATCAATCGATTCTCTTTTAAGGCACTCCGGTCTCCTTCCCGCCAGCGCTAACCCTGAGGTTGAACGAGCCAAGTTGGAAAAGAAGAGAGAGCGAAATAGAATCGCCGCCACAAAGTGTAGGCAGCGAAAGCTGGAGAAAATAAGCACATTGGGTGAGAGAAAGCAAATTAATGGCCAACTGTATTTTACACACAAAATGCGTGTAAGTGAATGATATGTGACCTAATTCATAAGAGTACTTCATTACAGAGGTTCAAGTCAGCCGTCTTCGAGATGAGAACAAGACCCTTCAGGACCTCTCCAGTCAGTTGAGCAAAGAGCTCGACCGTCTCCGAGAGCAGCTCGAGTACCACGCCCAGCGAGGCTGCCAGGACCTCCTGCAAGACGAGGAGCATGAAGTCAAGCCCATGGTGGTCGATACGACCTCTAGCCAGGCCTACATCACCAGTAACAATGTGATGCTCTGCGAGGGCACTACAGATGTCAACCCGAACCGGAGGCTGCTGCTAGGAGCCAGCGAGGCCAACCCGGACTCAAGCTGTCTGTCTTGAAACAAAGAAGCTTTAAAACTAACAATGTGCCAAAAATACACACACAAACGTCTCTCGTCAATAGGAAGAACAGTATTTTGTACAGATCAATAATTAACCTATTATGGAAATAGAATGATTTTGTCTTACTTGATATCTCTGGAAGCTGAAACGATTTCACGCTGATTGGCAAGCACTGCATTGACTTCGTCACGTCGGATTGTGTCGACGGGGACGCCGCCTCCACCACCACCGCCGCCGCCCGGGGCAACCTGGCCACCACCCTGTAATATAATCAAACACATATATTAACGGACTCTCTCATAGCGCTGTCATGTCACAAGATACGTCGTAAATAAATTTGTCAAGGGTACAAATGAAGATACGAAGAAGCGATGCTTTCTATCCGTCTAGAGTACAAGAGGCTCTTAGAAAGCCTTTAATTAAAAGCTGCTCTCAATAAGAGAAGGGTACAAACCTGAATTCCTGACACGACTGAGAGCGTCCTCTCCTGGCGACCAATGATTTCGTCCATCTTGCGGGTCAGTTCCACCAGCTGAGTCTTCATGTCGGATTGGCCCTGGAATTAAAAATATAATTATAGCGTTGATTATGATGCAAAAGAATACACCCGGTAACGGAAAAGTTTAAACGTGGTGTCAAGTAATGTGGCCGCGAAAAAGGAGTTGGCAAAAGTAACAAACAACTTTCGAGATTGGGTGTCACAGGGTGTATCTTATTTTTCTCTTCTTCTTCTTCCCAGAACCATTGCATTGCAGAGGCGTGCAATGCATATCTATACAAATAAACAGTACTCCCTTTTAACATGTCGAAAGGAATACTGTTAAAATAGACTGTTGCAGATAAGCCCAAAATATAAGTAAGCAAATACACGAACAAGTGCAATTGTAACGGGATTCCTTAAATCGAGCAAATACAGTCTCTACAGTTATTCAAGTTGTCCGTTTGATCAATGTAGTTACATTGTAATTTATTCGCAGTCAGAATTTAATCTTACCTGGAAGATCTGCTGCAGCTCCTTGTCCTGATCGGAGAACCACTGATCCCACTCGTCATTCTCCGGCTTGACCTGGTCCGGATGCTCCTTCGCCCACTGATCCTTCTGCTCCCGGAGCTTCTTCTGATACTCCTCAAACTCCATCTCGAACTTCTTCGAGTCCTGGTCGTCCACAGCGCCGTCGGGGGTCAGCGCCATGTCGGGCGAGCGCAGCGAGAACGCGCCGAACCGCAGCACGTCGTGGTCGTCAGCGAGGCCGCCTGTGGCCGCGGACACGCCGAAGAAGCCGTTCTTGGGCAGCACGACGTTCTCCACGCGGAGGCAGACCTCAAAGTCGCGCTCGTTGTTGCTCATGCCGTTGTGGAAGAGCACGGTGAGCACGTTCTTGTAGTACTCGATCTTGGCCTTGACGGGGAACGGCTTGTTGCGGAAGTCGCGCAGGCAGCCGGCGAGCTGCTGCGTGGCGCCGTCGTTTTGGTGGTCGTAGGCCATGTTGCCGTCGTTGGTCACGGCCATGATGTAGGGGTTGTTGTGCTTGTTGTCGTTGTCGAACGAGTCGAAGAAGATGCCGAGACCGTTCCAGCGGTCAGAGCTACCAAACACCTGGAAAATAAATGATATTACAGTAATTTATGTGATGGGAACGTATAACGATTTCTCTTACCGGTCCTTCGACGCCCTGGTTTGTGGTATACCAGAAAGCTAAACCGTCTGCTCCGATCCTTCCCCTTCCGGTCACTCTGAACTGGAGCTCCACCTCCCACCAATCGAAGGCGGTCTGAAGCCGGGACCAGATCATGCCCTTCTGGCTGCGAAGCGATGGCGTGATACGGACACTCTCCTCACTGGCAATGGCATCTGAAAGTGGACAGATAATATAAATAAACTGTGCAATAAGTCGCTTTAGCTTGCTACAGTACAATTGCCATGAATTGTACGGTACATAATACTGATATTAGTAAATATGGGATTAGAATTAGACGAGATATTATACAAATATATGAATTATATAACAAACAAGGGCTTAAGTGCCGTTCGTGGTCCGTACGCCGAGGGTTTGAATTTGCTCCTGCAGGGCTAGGAAACCCTTTGAGTACT
>LR137418.1:17609-45028 GCA_900659605.1 Tisbe holothuriae | reverse complement strand
ATCACCCAACCTATTACCGGATTAGCTCTTAAGCTGCTCTTTTTCCATCAATGTTGTCACAACAATCCTTTTTTCCATAGCAACCTTTCCTTCTTGTCTCAGTTCGATGGTCCAACTCTATAGACGATTTCCTACGCCGATTTTTTCCGCCCGCCGGGAGAATTATTCAGCGCCTGCTGATGGAAAAGGAAAAGAGGGCGCTCAATTCCTACTGGATTTCTCAGCAATCAGCAGACACAGCCTCAGCTCAACAACATAGTAATGGTGATGGTGTTGGTGATGTTCTAATATTTTGGCAGCTAGTGACTAGACTTGTACAACAAGCTTTATGCCTAGTAGAGTACTTGATGATGGTGTTGGTGATGTTAATTCTAACATTCTTAACTTATAATAGCTAGCAAACCTAAGACTTGTTCATACAGATAGGCTTAGTAGAATACTTGGTGTTGGTGATGTTAATTCTAATATTTTACAGGAAGCCAACCAGACTTGTACAACAAGCTGCATGCTTATTAGATCACTTGGTGATGGTGTTGGTGATGTTAATTCTAACATTATTATTTTATCATAGCTAACCAACCAAAGACTTGCAGATAGGCTTAGTAGAATAGTTAGTGATGGTGTTGGTGATGTTAACTCTAATATTTTGACAGTTAGCCAACACCATCGATTCAATAAGGATTTTATAAAGCATACATCTTTTTGTACAAGTATCTGGTTTTCTAGATGTAACTAATTTTTAATTAACATCACCAACACCCTCAGTAAGTACTCTAATATCCTACATGCAGCTTCTTGTACAAGTCTTGTGTCTAGCGCTTAGGAATAGTATAATTAGTATCACCAACACCTTCACCAAGTACTCTACTAAGCTTGCAGCTTTTATGCCCTTGAATTAACATCACCAATACCATGACCATGAAGAAGCTGAGGCTGAGTGGGAAACGAGCACACTAATTTCTCTTTTTCCTGGGCCAGCCATAATTTTGCTCTACCGGCCAGCGGAAAAAATCGGCGTTGGAAATCGTCTATAGTCCAACTCTCAGGACTCAGCTCATAGAAAATTCCGTGGCCTGGATCACGAAACCTCCAGACACTTGTGATAATTTCCATTTTACCTGCAGTAGCTACTCCTGACTCTTGTACCTAATCTTAGCACTCTTATATAGTTTCCATTTCCATTTCCAGGTCAGCATTACACAGTTAACCAGTAGGAGTTACTCCTTTCTCTTGTGCCTAATCATAGTACACTTATGTAGTTTCTATTTTCGTTTCCATTTCCGTTTCCATTTCCGTTTTGTGGTCAGCCCTGCACCAGTAGCAGGTACTCTGGAGTCTTTACCTAATCTAAGTAGAATTATAAAGTTTCCATTTCCATTTCCGTTTCCAGTCATCACTGCACAGTACACCAGTAGAAGCTACTCTGGACTCTTGTACTAATATTAGTATACTTATATAGTTTCCGTTTCCATTTCCAGCTCTATCCTACTAATATAAATAGAAGCTACTATATCCACTTGTATATAATGTGAATAGACTAAATAGTTTCCGTTTCCATTTCCGTTTTCATTTCCGTTTCCAGGTCAGCACTGCACAGTACACCAGTAGCAGCTACTCTAGACTCTTGTACTAATATTAGTATACTTATATAGTTTCCGTTTCCATTTCCAGCTCTGTTTTTCATGTATATTATTGGTAGCTATTCTTGCCCATTTTACACAATACAAGATTCCAATAATGGTTTCCATTTCCGTTTCCAGCTCTGTTCTGCACACTTTTAAACAAGTACCATGTTTTGAGCTCAGTCCAAGAAAAGCAATTATTGTTTCCGTTTCCATTTCCATTTCCAGCAAAGAGAGGTTGTGTGATCAGCAATGAGATTTTCCGTCCCTTGCACTACTGACAGACAGACAGAAATACAGAGTCAGCTGATTTAACAATTGGTGGTGAAAGTCACGTTGATACAAATGTACTGGGAGCTCAGCTCAGCAGCTCTGTTGCTATCGGCACTCAGCTCAGCAGCGGTGTTTACCTCCCGAGATAAAATGTGCTCTACAGGGACGACGACGGTTTACAAAAGTGAAGCCAAAACGGGATCATGGAATCCATCTAAGTCTTTCTAAGAACTTGTACAGTTAAAGAATAAATAAAAGTTGTTCTAGTATTTAATACTATTAATATTATACTTCTTATACTTATACGGTAAAAACTGACTTTGGGCCTATCAAGTAATATTTTTCGTTTTTAATGAAGGTTCATTATTAAATTTCCGTCATCCCTACTTAATTTTTCAGGCCACTCGTTTTTCTTCCCGAACTCCAACTGCCTGGTTGTGAACTTCGGAACTTCCCCTCTCCACCCGTGATTTAAGAGTGTTTTAAGTGCTTCATTAGTGTTGCTTGCCTTTCTTTGGCCTCGCGATGTTGTTGTCGCGGGTGCCGCGGCTCGTGCTGCTGCTGCTGTCGCTGAGTGCCGCGGGTGCGTCTGCGACGTCCAAGCTGAACGTTCCTCGCGTGTTGCTTCCGCACTCCGAGGAGGGCTCCGACTTCACTCTGGAGGCGTCCGAGAAGAAACACTGCTACAAATGGAAGTCGTCAAGGCCGGAGGTGAGAGAGAGAGAGAGAGAGACACCTTAATTAATTAGAAGAGCTGCTAATTTCAAATTACTTCCAATAAAGTGCAAGAACGTTTCAAGCTGGAAAGTTTGAGTCATGCAAAAATAGCCTTTTTAATTAAGTACCAGACTTACACTAGTTAAAAGTCCCTACATACACAATAATTTATAGTTGCGCTTTAACGGCTACAATTTAAACTCGTACTTTAACGTCCTTGCTTTTTCCAGCTTGTGTCTGTGGACCCGATCTTGGACTCTTCCGGCTGCTCCCACTCTGCCGTCGTCCGATCCGAGTCCAAGTCGTGGTCAAAGGTCCAGGCAATCATCACGGCAGAGGACACGCAGTCGCCGGGACATCTGCTCAGGTAACGACACGGATTACAAATGTAACCGAGTCATTACACGATTACTAATTTACAATGTAACTCTGTTTCCAGGTGCGACGTGATCGTGGACACGATCCGCAAGCTGCACATTGTGACCAAGACGCACGAGCTGTTCCTGGAGGAGCCGCCAGAGGAGTTCTGGGTGCGAGCCTATGATGACCAAGGGAACGAGTTCTCAACGCTCAAGAACATCGTCTTCAAGTGAGTAACGAATACCGTATTATACGATATCATAGAAGTCCCGAAGACGATATGACTTCCAAGTTCCAACACTTCACAAGATTATTCATTAGCTTAAACTTGCCATGTCAACTACATACATTGTCTTCTTTTAGGTGGACGATCGAGAACCTTGTGAGGAAGAGCTCTTCCAAGTCTTCCCATGGCGACAACATCAAATTCATCCTCTACAGAGACTCCACGTACGACCTGGAGAAGTCAATCATGGCTATTGAGGCAGCTGGGAAACAGGGCAGTCAGGCAAGTGTTTTCCTCCCCGGTCCACAACCGTTTACAGTTGAATAACTGAACTTATTTTGTAATTTCCTATCATTCTTCAGGTTCTTTTGGAAGGCATCAAGACTGGCTCATCCAAGGTGTCTGTAAAGCTGGTGTCCTCATCCTACACGGGCAAGGTCCAGCCGGCGGACGTGAACGTGATGGTGGTGGCGAACCTGTACCTTGTGCCGGATATGGCTTACATCATGGTCGGGGCGCATGTCACGTACAACGCGGAGCAGATCAAGTCCAACAAGGTAATAAATACTCTTTTAGTACGATCATTCTTTTCATTCAGTAAAAGAGCTAAAAATGTAAGTAACTACAGCTATAACCGGGTTATTAAACTACTTCGTAATTTAGGTAAAGTAAAATAGAGTCGAGAACGGTTAATACTCGTTAGTTAATTATATCTTTTGCTTCCAGGTTCACCAAATCAGCCTGCCCTCCCCCCAATACTACCTCTCCCTTTCCGACACCTCGCTCGCCAAGCTGGCCTCCGCCTCCTCCGCCCGCGTCACCGGCCTCGCCCTCGGCTCCTCGGAGGTGCGCCTCCGAGACCACAACGTCGCCGACGAAGACGCCGTCAAACCTCCGACCGCAGAGCTGCACGTCGTGGAGCCCGCCCGCGTGGCGCTCCGCATCTGTCGCAGCAACTGGAATGTGCTGGTCGGCGAGATGTACACGATCACGGTTGAGGTTTACGATGCTGAGGATCATCGGATGTTTGCGTCGGATAATCTGGTCATTGAGTTCGAGCTGGCGACTGAGTACTTCAGAGTGGCAGAGAGTACTGCTAACGGTAAGAACATTCTGTTTACAGGAGGATCTCTGAATCATAATAACCTTCTTCACTCCTTAATACTAGGCACGTACCACTTCGGCTCCCCTCTCAACGCTGGTGTCACCGAGGTGAGGGCCAAGCTGGTCGGCGTCAAGGACGATGCTGGCAAGACCATCGCTCTCAAGACTCCGCTGGCAACCACAGAGCTCATGGAGATCTTTGACCCGTAAGTTCCGTCACATGATATTTGCAATCCTTTGATTACGTACTGTGTTATTTCAGAATTGTCCTGGATCCCGCCCTCGCTGTCTTCCCCTTCGACCCAGTCTCCAGCCACTCCTACTCGCTCACCTACAACGTCGCTGGCGGCTCTGAGCCCTTCTTCTGGTCCTCCTCCGACACCTCCGTCGCCACACTTGCCCAGAGCGGCATCGCCAGGACCACCATCGCACCCAACGCCAAGCTCGGCGTCACAGATGTCGCCGCAGCAATGAAGAAGGCAATGCATAATGTAGGCCGTGCTAGGGTTGCCATGTTGCCCGCGTCTACGCTTGCCCTTCTGCCTGACCGGCTAGAGGTGGAGCTTGGACAGACTCTGCCCCTGCCTGTGGCGATCTACGCCAATCACAAGTCGTCACAGCTCAAGCTGACCAATCAAAAGCTTCCATTCAGCCAGTGTCAGCATGTGCCGCTTGATACAAGCCTGGTGGATGGGCGCGTGTTTGAGGCTCCTGGCAGCCATGCTAACAACGTGCCCACTTCCGACTCTGTGGCGTGCACGTACCTCGATATGAAGGCCAAGGCTCCCGGGTTTACCAGCGTCAAAGTCACGTATACCTTCCCCGCAAGTCCCGGTCAGGCCCCACTCAAACTGAATGCAGAAACGAAGCTCGCCGCATACCGACCGCTTACCCCTGTACAGCCCTCAGTCTCTGCGGATAATGATCTCAGCTCGACCGCCGCACTCCTCCTAGCTGTGGAGTCCTCCGCGCATGTGGTCTGGAGTGGCGGCCCCGCACCATGGGTCGACAAACCGGAAGGATTCTTCAGCACACTGTCCATCTCTGATGATAGCATCGTCAGCGCCGGTGCCAGACTCGCTTCCAGGTCACCCTCCGGCCTCTACGCCTTCCCAGTGAAATGCCTGGCTCTGGGAGAGACTGAGCTCATTCTGTCGGTCGGAAACAAGCCTTCGGAGACGTTGAAGAACCCAGTCGTGGCCACGTCAACTGTCAAGGTCACGTGCGGCCAACCCGACGCTCTGGAGCTGTCTGCAGAGGTGGCTGGCCCTGCCCCTGGCACCACGAGCCAGCCGTGTCCGCTGACTGCTCGCGCTGGCAGGATCGCCGCGCTGGCATACGAAGACGTCAACATCCGCGTGACGGTGCTGGATGCCAATGGGCGCAAGTTTGATAATGTGACTTCGTTGGAGCTCGAATGGGGCGTGACCGATGCCAATCTGGGCGTGACAAAGACGGATACCGGGGTGGTGTCGCTGGCTGCGGAAGAGGACTCTGCCAAGAACCTGGTAAACTATATAATTACTAAATACTTATCTACTTCGCGGTCGAGTCTCGAATATATCAGCACAACATGTGTTATAATTTGAATATCTTCTTGCTATATATGCATTACAAACTTTCTACTTTAATCCAAGGACCACTTACAGTTTTTTTGGCTTAAATGTAGTTCGTGGTCCGTAGGGTAAAATAGGAATGAAATTCGATATTTTCTTAATTTTTATTTTACACAACCATAAACATGACCTCTATCTACTGATAAATGACACTAGTTTCAATTTTAATTACATTAATACTCCACTGTGCAGCTATGAGGGTGATTAGCAAGTGAACTCTTTAGAAACTGCCAATATTTTTGGAGATTTGCAAGACTAGGACATATTAGCCTAAGAAGGTCATATTAAGGCCTTCTATAGGTGCCCCGCAGGGCTAGGGGCAGTATAAAGACTATGTTAGGGGCCCCCGCAGGGCTAGGGCTCCCGCAGGGTTAGGGTACTAAAGAAAAAGGGGCAATACTTTGACACTGTCAGGTTAGGTTGGGTCAGGCAAATTAGCACTAAAATGAGTCACCAGCCTACTTTGACTAAGGCACTCCTTAAAACTTATGGCAAAAAATCAAGTATAGGCTTATTTGAAAGACAAAAGCTCAAAATATATGAACCAATTTAAAATTTTTTGAAAACATAATTTTTAGAGGCATTTTTACCCTACGGACCACGAACTACATTTGCCCCGTTTTTTTTAGCTGTCTTTGCTTGATCCATAACAGATAAATTGGATCGCCATTATGCATGTATTTATTCAATTTACAGGGTTACAAGCCTCTTGATGACGCCTACCAGATCCTCCTGACCAAGTCCAAAACCGGCCATATCGACGTGACCGCCACCCTCAAGAAGAGCTCCGGCTACATGGGCTTCAACGCCATGAAGGCCAGCGTCCAGCTGAACCTCGTTAACGACGCCACCGTGGAGCCCTCCTCCGTGAGCATCTTCAACCACCCGGACAACAGGGAGTTCCTGCAGGTGCATCAGGGCTCGGGCTACTTTGAGGTGGCCAATGGGAACGGGGCTGCGGCTGAGACGAGGTATCTCTCGACCAATCAGACGGTGCGGATCACGCCGCTGTCCGATGGGGACGCCGCGCTCACAATCAGGGATCTTTGCCTCAAGGCAAAGAAGTCGCGTAAGTAAAATTAATCTATCATATATCTAATAGATCAATGCAATGGGGAGCTTGGTCTCCAAGTCGGCGGATATGGCTCTGAAACGAGCATTGCATAGCAGGTTGTTCGCCTTTCCCCGCATTTTGTACTTTTATTATCACATTGAGGTTGACGATTTTTAAGCTAGTTGTATTTGATATTCTCATTGTAGGTATATTTATTCTTCAAATGATTCGTTAATTGTATTTTATCCCCATTAATAAATTTTATTGTTCTTCTGGTTGCTTAAGAGTAATTTTCTGCGTGTTTGGAGACTTTTCTCCTTTTCTTGCCTACTCGGAGTAGAGTTTAGGCTTCTTAGCTGCCAGTCGCGGGCTCCTCCGAAGGGCCTCCTGGGCTCGGAGCTCGGAGGTCCTCTTTCTCTTCTTAGGAGTGGACTTGGTCTCCTTGGCCGTCTGTCCCTTGGAGGACTCGGAGTTCTGCGACTCCTCGAGGGTCCTCTTTCTCTTCTTAGGAGTGGACTTGGTCTCCTTGGCCAGCTGTCCCCTGGAGGACTCGGAAGAGGGAGTCGACTCGGAAGAGGTTTCAGAACTGAGCCTGCTTGCGATCCTCTTGCTCCTCCTGACGCCTCCGATTGGAGACCGCTTCTCCTCGAGAGCCTTCGGCATCTTAAGGCTGCTCCACGGGTCATACGACCCCAGCAGATTGAACTGTGGCCTATACCTGGCCTTCGGAGGCGTCTCCTGACCGGCGTTTCCTGGCTCATATTCTGCACCCTCCGAGCAGGTATTATCGCGCTCCTCCCTGAGATGACGCTGCCACGAAGAATCCGGACCGCAGCATTGAATGCCCTGCTTAGAGGGCTCGGAATATTCGGCTAGCATGTTGTTGTCCTGGGCAACCATGGTGTTCTGGTTGCCGTTCGGAAGCGGGTTCATGTTGGGCTCGGAGGTGGCCTGGTCGACGATCTCCTTTAGCAGGCTAGTAATCATCTCCCTGGAGTCCTGGTTGTCGCTCGGAGACGGGATCATGCCGAGCTCGGAGGCTTGGCAGAACATCCCCTCAGTGATGGGCAGTCTGAAGACCCTCATCTGGGGCTGTCCGTCGGAGGACGGAGCCATCTCCATCCTCATCTGCTGCTGCCTCTCCTCCGAAGAAAATGTCGTGCCGTCCTCGGAGGCTTGCCTGATCCTGATCCTGGACGGCTGGACGGGCTGGTCACTCTCCTCCGAGAACTGCTGCACCATAATCTCGCAGACAAAGATGTCTCGAATCTGCTCCATGATGTCGACGATTTGAATGGATTTTGTTGGGTGTGGTTGATCCAAATGTTGAAAGAGGTCTGTGGCCAAGTGGGCGGGGCAGCTGCTTTTATATGCCCGGGGAATTATTCTGACGGAGGGAAAGGAGGGTTTGGCTGAAAAGGCTACTCCGCTCGAGATTAACATAACAGCAAACCGTATACACTAAATATTTCCTCTTTGTATTACAGCTCAAGCTCGTGCTCACGTCACTGGTGTACACAAGGTCGATCTTCTGGTGACCGAGCGTGTTCAGAGACTTCGCACCGTCAATGCACAGGTCCGTCTGCTGGATAGGCACGGCCAGGAACTGCAGCCTTCCGCTCATAGGTTTATGACGATATCCGTTACCAGTGCTTCGAACATTGCCAAAATCTACAAGGTAAGAAAGTTCAAACTGAAAGTTTCATAATAGTTCATAATAGCCTATTATTTATGGTGATTAGGAGTTGCTTGCCAGTGGAAATATGTTTACTAATGTCTCGATAAGTATATTTTAATGACGCCATCTTTTATTTCAGGACCAGGATTCCCCCTTGAGCTACACTGTCAAGGGCCTCGAACTAGGCGAGACCACTCTCACAGCCAACGTCCGCTTTGGCTCTCAGCACGGCTCTTCTGCCCCTCAACCTCTTCAGGTGTTCCCGCCACTGAAGATTGAGCCCAGGAATGTCACTCTCATCATCGGAGCCAGATTCCAAGTCAGAACTGTGGGCGGTCCTCAGCCAGACTCCTCTGTGGAATACGCATTGGGGGTAAGTGTCTTCAACGGAAGAACATATATTCATTATTGTGTTTTATTAACCGAGACAGATCGGATGTGTCCAATGTTGATATAATGTTCAAATATTGAGTCCTAAAAATAACTTTACCGATGAATTTCAGACTTAAAACTCGTTTTTTTCCAGAGTAAAACGATCGCCAAGGTGAACCAAGTCGGCCTCATCGACGCGTCCACCCTCGGCTCGACCACGCTTACCGCCAAGGCCGTCGGCACAGACAAAATCACCGGCAAGCCCACCATCTACAGCGAAGACACGATCGACGTGCACGTCGTCAAGCTGACCGCTGTTCGCGTCAGCACGCCCATCACGCGGATTGTCGTTGGCGCCGAGATGCCCGTGACAGCTGTCGGCACTGACGAGCATCAGAACGCGTACGCGCACGGGTCCGCCTTGCCGTATTTGGATCTGGCATGGACGCTGGAGTCGAACTCTGACGTCGCTGACCTCGTCAGTCCGTTTGATGGGAGTGGTGTGGGACACGTAGGTGGCAGGAATCAGGGTACGTTGAGGCTGCGTGCGCTCAGGCCGGGTAGGACGGTGATCAAGCTGAGAGCGAGGGTGAGTCAACCGCTGCAGGCTGGACTGGGGCAGTTCCAGCTGGACAAGGATCAGGTCTTCACCGACACCCTGGAAATCGTCGTATTTGAGGACATGGTAAGTTACTCAATATATATGCGCTTCCATTCAATTATCCTGAAATATATATCTTTATTTTTCAGCACCTGACCAAGCCTAATCTCCCCTCCAACCACGTGCTCATGACACCCGGATCCAACTTCCAACTCCGAACAAACCGGGAAGGCTCCGCCACCGAAATCCGCTACTCCGTCCTCGCTTCCGAAGGCAACCATCTGCTCAGCGTCTCTCGCGGCGGCCTGCTCACCTCCGAAGGCTCTCAGAGCCAGCAAGGCTCCTGCGTCGTCCTCGTCGAGTCCGTTGAAGAGTTCGGCGTCGTGCAGCGGACAAGCGTTGTCGTGCACGTGCGTCCCGCTTCCTACATGATGATCAACGCTAAGAAGGCATTCTCAACCAGCAAAACTGGATCCAAGCCAATGACCACGCTCCCGAAGGGATTCGTCATCGATACCGAGGTCTCGTATCATGACAACGTCGGCAACCGGTTCGACGCCGTGTCCCACGTCACTGACTTCAGGCCGAGCAGGTTCGACACCCTGTCTACTCAAGATCACGGCAACGGCTCCCTCTCCGCGGAGCTTCTCAGAGAGGAGTACACCGTCCTCCGAGCATTCACAGTGGGCTCCGAGAAGCGTGAGCAGCTGCAGGACTACCTCATCTTCCACACCGGTGGCAAGGCCATTGTACCGGACATTCGGAGGAGAACTCTTCTCACCGGTGATGTGATTGACCTCGACAATGTCATTGAGGCTGTCAGAGATGAAGATGGAGGCTCTTCGGAGGGTGTTTGGATGGCCCAACCGGAGGGAATGCTCCATATTGACCCCAAGAGTGGTGTTGTGATGGCGCTGAGGTCTGGGCATAGCAAGGTGTCGTACTTTGTATCGGAGGGTGGCCAGAGGACGACTGTCGATGTGGAAGTGAAGGCTGCAAAGGAGATCAGGTAAAAAGTCGTCAAAGGAAAGCTTACTTTAAGCTTTTATAAGTCACTAAAATACTTCTTTCTTTTCAGGATCAACACCCATGAGCCTTTGACCCGCTCTAAGTCCGCCCAGCTCATCCCATTTGTGGTTCAGTCCGGCAATGGCAATGAGACGTCCAACTTCCACGGGACCCGAAAGCAGACGGACGAGGAAGGGAAGGAGTACGAGTCGCCATTGTTTGCGTGCAGAGCGAGGTAAAGAATTGTGTTAACTTGTGCCCAAGACGTTTATTCAAAGTTCTTTTACTTGTAATAGTTAGTCGAATGCCGGCATGTAGTTAGTCGAATGCCGGCATGTAGTTAGTCGAATACCGGCATGATTCCTGTCATACTGTCCTGTCACTTGTATTACTATCCAGGTAGTAGCTATATACGTTCTAGAATAGGTATTTTTAACAATTAAGGGCAAGTCGGGCATGCCCAGATATCATCTTCCATCATTTTAAAGTCATGAATTATTACATGTTTCACCTTTCCAGATTCACTGACGCCACCGTGCCCCTGTCCGACTACTTCTCCGTCTCCACCGTCTTCTCCTTCTCCTCGGCCTCCCCCAGCCACGCCTGCAGGTTCACCCCCAAGGAAGCCCTCTTCAACCAGCGCACCGCCCTCATCGACTCGCACATTGCCATCGACGTCGTGTCCACGGGCAGCTCCATGGACGCGCTCTCGGCCTCGGAGACGCTGCCCTTCGTGCCTGGCTTCCATGTGGTGCAGGACGCGTTGGAGGTGTCGAATACGGAGGCCAGGGATGAGCTGCTGATTCAGGGGTTGCCCTCAGTGCTCAACTCGTTGAATATGGAAGTGTCGAATGATCAGTTGCTGGCGGTGGGAAGCGACTTTACTTCGGTAAGTTTTTTTCTGAGAAATATTTTAGTCCAATTGATTTTTTTTAATTGTTTGTTAACTTTTAACTTCATTTTCTGCATCTTCAGGAGAACTCCCGCACTGTCCCCATCCGTCTCCTGAGCACCTACTGGTCCGAGTCCCGCCCGCACTCCTCCGAGCCGCTCTCCGTCACCCTCACCTCCACCATGACCTCCCAGAAGGTCACCATCCCCATCAGGGTCACGCTCTCCGGTCAGGGATGCCCTCAGTCTGGAGAGCTCAGCTGGCTGTCATTCCTGTCATGGGCGTTTGCTCACTACCAATACCTTCTGTTCCTGGCGCTGTCCATGTTCGTCGCGTACTATGTGGCAATTAAGGCGAAGGCTGCGGCTGGCAATGGTGGGGAGAAGAAGAAGCTGGGTGGGCCGCCTCCTGGTGCTGCTGGAAGCCCCAGAATGCAGGTAAGTTTAATTAAAATAGCGGTATCATGGAAAGTGTTTTAAATTATGCATTGTTTAGGATAAAAAGTCAAATGAAGATAAAGATATACCGCTGAGCGATGTTGCCAATCCTAAGAAGCATAACGTATAAATGATTTGAGGTTTTTGTGCTGAACAGAATTTATGTTTTCCACTTTTCCACTTGACATCCTTTGCAATCTTGCACACTTAATAGATTTCTTTCAATCACTAAGTTAGTTAAAGGCCAGATTCAGATTTTCTAATAAAATATATTTCCTTCTCTCCAGAGCACCCTCCTGAGCCCGTCCACCTCCCACTGGGCCTCCTCCCCTCAGTCCCCCCAGCAACAGCCAATGCAGAACTCGGACCGCGCGCCCTATCTCTTCACGGCAGACAACAGCCCTATCTACGGCAGCCCTGGTGGCGTGGGTGCGCGGCAGAGGTCGCCAAGGCCGCTAGCTCAGTACTCCTACGTGGACCAATAAATATAATGATGACGACACTTCTCCACTGACTATTAAAGCAGTGCCATTAATGATAAAATACAGAATACTGTAAGTCAAATATGACCAGACATGTTAAGGACGAATGTAAAAAAATGTAAATGGCTGTGTTTCCCCATCCCCGGACTTTTTGGCTACTTTGTTTTGTGTGAAAACTCCGTCCCCCATTAAATGAACAAGAAGTTACTTCCAGAAAATATATGTTATAAGGAAGAGTTATTTCACGGCTCAATCAAAACTAAACTCACTAAGCTATTAAACATAATGTAAAATATGTGTATAATGTATTGAGAGAGATAAATAAACGAAGTTACTCTAACGTTTAGCTCTTAGACCTGGCTAGCTGAGACTATATCCGACGATCAGCGAGAAGTGAGGTAACTTTCTCACAAGGAGATGTGTGTGATCTACATGGTATCTGTTAAAATGGCCCTACTTTTGGAGCAATTCTAGCAATTGTCCTATTGCCAAAAAGTCCCCTAAAATGACCGATTTCCACCAACTTTGTAGTTTTATCGGAACATGCTCACCTTTGTGTATAAATAGAGCCAAAAAAATCTTGAATTTGGTTTAATTTTTTTTAATGAAATGGCAGTTGAAAGGTTGTTCATGGGCAACTTTTTCAAAATTTGGTCATGTGGCTGATTTTGGCGAATGAGCCCTGAACAGTTAAAATAGGATAGTTTTCCATCATTCCCTAGCCCTGCGGGGCACCTAGCATATAGGGCACCTTTCCCTACAGGACACCTAGTCCTGTAGGGCCATATATTTTTTTTTGAAATATAGGGTAATTGTGCCTAACCAACCTAACCTAACAGCCAAAAGATGTAATTTTTTCCTCTATTTCCTCTCTCCCTAGCCCTGCGGGGCGCCTTGCCCTGCGGGGCACCTAGCCCTGCGGGCCTCTAATTTCTCATGGGGCAACATGAAGGTCATATCTACCCCTGAAAATCATAAAAAAGTGTATTTCAGCAAGTAGTTTAGGATATAATTGGAATAGGACAATTGCTAGAACCAAGCCCTCTTTTGTTCTCTTCACCTATTTTTGGCATTGCAAAACACTCCTTATATGGACGGCCCATTGAGCTTTGAGACCATGATAACATATCTATGCATATCAGTAGGCAGGCGCGGCCACCTCGGCAGTGGTGGACTGCTGCACCGTGCGCTCCCCTTGCGCCAGCTGACCCGCCCGGAAGCCCCGGAATTTGATGAAAGCGTCGTATCCGTACACGCCCATTGCGGCGAAACCGAAGAAGGAGGCGGCGCCAAAGGCAGCACCCGCCGTGGAAGCCTTGATGGCAGTGTCCTGGAATGAAGATGACATAAATGACATTATCGAGACTCAATAGTATGTCCTAGCTTCCTATATTATTGGTATATAGCGAGTTAGTATGTCCTTCAAGTCCTTCAAGTATGACAAGTTGGCTTAATCATTTTACCAGCGCTGTTGTGAAGTAGAAGAAGGTCCACGTTGCGCAGAAGACGGTCTCAATGAGCAGCCACGGGATGACGTGGAACTTCTCAATGATGTGCAGCACGTAGAATATGAGGAGCGCCGCGGTCGTCCAGAATCCGGTCATGGAGACGAACGAGAACCAGTTTCCGGCTGGCTGGGAGCGCCAGTAGGCGTTGGCGCACGCGATGCAGAGGAAGCCAATCAGGTCGAGGAGCTGAAAGAAGAGTATAAATAACAATAATATTAATGACATTAATATGCATGGGTTTCCTTTGTCGTTAAAGAGCGAAAAAGTGACTAAACAATATAATTTATTTGTGCACCTTTATTCGAGCTATGTCATGTTAATATCTAGCTTGTTGTGTATAATAAAGAGGCTTATCCTATTGTCTCGAGTTGTGTACTCACCACCTGCGCCCCCTTGATCATTCCTGGCACCGTCTTGAGGTATCCCGGGTCGTACCTCACGTTGGTCTGAACGTGCGTCTCAGTCACGGTCGTCGTCGTCGTCGTCTTGGCAGAGTTGACGCCGCCGCCGCCGCCACCGTTGGGAGGGGCAGGCTCGAAGTTCATGGTGACGCACTACACACGATCCACGGGAAGATGATGAAGTTGACACTCTTTTAAATTCTCTTTTGTTTTCTCTTTTCTCTTCTGTTGGTCAACAGTTGTTTCTTTTTCTTCCTGAGTTCTCTCTTTTTTCTGTCCAAGCTGGCGGAGCAGCTGGGAAGAGATTCGGGAGAGCAAGAGGCGGAGTTCAAATAATTCAGGTGGGAAGAGAAGAGGAGAAAAGGCAGAGACGAGACGAGAGATCGAGAGTGGGGAGAGGTTGGGTGACAGACTCTTTTTGCCAACTCAAATACCTCATACAGGCAGGCCTTTAAACTCGTTACATTTTTTGTAACTGATTACAATTACAATTACTTTTCAAATATTTGTAATTAATTACATTTCCGTTACACACTTCAAAATGTAATCCGTTACAATTACAATTACTTTTGGCTTATATAGTGAAAGTGCAAACAGGGGGGAAATAACCAGTTTTAAGGGGTTTTGGATGAAATAAGCAAAAATTTGAAAATTGTCAAAACTTGCTGCATATCCATTTCTGCTGAAGGGTGCAAACTTTATTTAGTGATTTGGGGGCCAAAAAATGTAATTTTCCGTTACATGTAATTTTTGGAAGACAAGTCCCGTTAAATTACAGTCAAAATTATATTTTGAAAAAATGTAATTATTAATTACTTTTTTGCCAAAAAATGTAATTGTTACATGTAATCCGTTACATGTAATAAATTACTTTAAAGGCCTGCATACAGGCTTAGACTTACTATGATGCTAGACAGTATTAATAAAACAACAGTTCTTATTAAAATTGTCTAAAATAACACTAACACTAATTTTACAGCTTGTATCTAAGGAATTACCGAATTACCCATTCCCGTCGGAGCAAGCAAATATGCATGCATGCATGGATATGGTGCATTATTTGGATATTACATATTATGATAAACCTGGCATACAGTATTAATCTAACAAATGCAAACACATACACTGTTACACAATATACCTTTTCTTCTAATTATATAAATATAAATGTTGTACTTAAAAAAAATACATACTTGATGTAGTTTCAGGAATACAGTGTATGAATCGTATAATATTTTTTACTGTAATGAACAAGATGTTATCTTATTTTTTTCTGCTCAGCCCTATACCCACGGGGATATGTTTCAAACATCAGATGAAGTAATTGATCCCACCTGCTTGATAAATCAAACACTGAAACACATGTATGAATAATAAGATCAGAAAGTGTTGTTCTTGCCACAAAGGAAGAGGAACTTAGTGTTAGGTACATTCTAATCTAATCCACATATAAAATATTATGACTAACAGGTAAAATAATTGATCCCCAGAGTCTGAGGCTGTACTTATCTCTCCAGCTTAACTTTTCCCCTTTTAACACATAAAGTTGGCCAAACAAAAAAATGTGTATAGGTAACATAGGCCTTTTATCCAAAATAAAGAAATCCATACACTGCCTGATATTGAAAGGTATTTAACACAATAATTTAGTCAATAAATAGACCTCCTGGAAGGGAGAGAACTGCCTGAAGCTGCCAAAAATGTCCAAAACATTATACATGCTCATTTTTGTAATACCTGCAGAAGTGCAAGTACTTAAGTCCTTTGCTTACATTTTATTATATGGATAATATTAATAAGTTAGTTCATTCAAGCTTAGATAAATTAACCCCTCCAATGGTCACTGTTTCTCTGGTTACAAGCAGTCAATACTCTGAGTTACAGTCATATATATATATAAAAATTATATATATATATGGTTACAGTTCATTGGTTACAATTTACAAGCCGGGAAAAGTCAGCTGTCTGCCTGTCTCTGTTAGCCAGCACTCCATTAAGTCCATTTCTGCTTTCCAGCTTTTCTTTCTTTCTTTCCCTTTCTTGTTTTCACTTTGTCTAGCCAGAGGAGAGAAGAGAAGAGAAGAGCGCCGAGTCGCAAGTGCAAGAAGAGACCGATTGCTGAGACAGACAGACTGAGTTCAAAAACACGTACACGCACTCACTCACTCAGGCGCACCAAACGCACCAAACACATGCACGAGTTTGCCTCAGCTGACTCAAGTCCACAATTGCTCGACTTGAATTTGGTACACAAAGAAGAAGAGGAAGAAGAAGAAGGTCCATTGCATTGGAAGAAGACATCCTCCAATCCATTTGAGTCAATTACGACTCGATCTCCATTGTCCTCCGTCTTTGGAGTGCTGGTTCCCTTTTTTTCTCTCTCCTCTCTTTGTTGCCCGCAGTGGTTGTGTTGCTGCCAAACGAAAAGCTTTCTTCTTTCGTTCTTTCTCATCGGACTTGGGCAGTGAAGAGAGAATCAGGTCAACGTGAGGAAAAAGTGTTTGGGAAGTGTGATCCGCAGAGACGACGACTGGAAACAAAGCCTCTCTCTGTCTCTGTCTCTGCCTCTGCCTCTGTCGTGTCCGTCACCCTCAGTCCCCCACTGCACTGGAGAGAAACCCTCAATCCGTCCGAAACCGGTAAGATCAATTAGATCATCCACATCCAACCAACGTAACAACAAGAGTCTCCGTGAAAGATTGTATTGTCAAATTATACCGCTAACTATTGAAATGGCCATAATTAGGTAGTTTATCCATGGTACCGTACGCATGCACATTATGAATAATCTAATGCCGTTTCGGATTCATGCATAATGAGTACAAGAAGGAATGTAAGCAATAAGCTCTTGTGAGGCTCAGAAACTTTATGCTTTAGCTAGTATGCATAATTCTTAAAAGTTGTTTATTACTAGCAACATTAATCAGTTTTAATATTGATCTTCATGTAAATACTAGACTCTCAAGAGTGCATTCGTCCATTTTTTAAACTCTATCCTCAATTTTAGGACTACATGTTTGGTTCTTAAGTCATCTCCTAGGCACGCATATTGACTGATAATGAAGTAATGCATGCTAAACAAGCTTCTTGAGAAGCCTGCTGTCCTGCTCAATTTTTATTGCCTCAGTGCAGGAGGATTTAAACCAGATCCGGGCGCCGGGCGCCCGGGCGACATTTTTTTGACGTTTCACTCTTTCCACGGCGAAAACGGCATTTTGTGATTACGTATTATTCTCCATGAATGATTAAGCAACTTTCATCAGACCATTGTAATGTCCGAAATGTTGTTAATTTCTATATGTTTTGCAATATTCCTGTTCACAACACGCATAAATTAAATCCGGAACATTCCATAGACTAGAACAAGTTTAACATTACCCTTGCATCTTAATAATCCTTCTCTCTTTGTTCCCCCGGTAGCAGTCGAGTCCTATCTTGATTAAAAGTATAATCAGCCACTATAAAGATTCCGTCTCCTTTCAGTCTAGCCGACAGTCTTGAAACAATCTCTCAAGATGTCTGAGCTCAAGGTGGTCAATGACATTGTGGTCTCTCAGGAGGATGACAGGCACTACAGGGGACTGGAATTGCCGAACCAACTCAAGGTAGGTTTTAAACCTTGTTAACGTTGACGTTATTTTATACAATCTTGTTTCAGGTCCTCCTCATCTCTGACCCCACCACGGACAAGGCCGCTGCCGCCCTGGACGTCCATGTCGGTTCCATGAGTGACCCCGACGGCCTTCCCGGCCTCGCTCACTTTCTCGAGCACATGCTCTTCCTGGGAACGGACAAGTACCAGGATGAGGCCGAGTACAACAGATATCTGTCTCAGGTGAGTCATGGTAATTGTAATTAATGCATTATGCTAAACGTTTATTACTTTTCCAGAACGGTGGGAGCTCCAACGCGTACACGTCCGACAGCCACACCAACTACTACTTTGACGTGACTCCGTCCGCCTTCCACGGCGCGCTCGACCGCTTCTCCCAGTTCTTCATCTCGCCGCTCTTCACCGAGGCCGCGACGGAGCGGGAGCTGAAGGCGGTCAACTCGGAGCATGAGAAGAACGTGGCCAACGACACGTGGAGGTTGAGTCAGCTCGAGAGGTCGCTGTCCGAAAAGGGTAATTTGTGTTAAGGTATCTTAAATGGTTCCTTAATTTTATTGTAATTATTTAAGTCAAAATATTTTTAAATAAACGGTATTCTTAAGTTATTGAAAAGGGGAATTACAGAGAAATTAGATATATCCTTTTTTTATTTCACTGGAAAGAGGTAAAAGTCGTTTAGTAACAAAAAGATTATGACTTGTGAGGCAATGTTTATTGACCTCTTTTATGAGGGCGTGATTTAGGGCTTATTTCTCGTACTGCGTGTAAGCGTGTTGTTATTTGCATATGAAAACTTAATTGCTTTATCTGACTATTCGAAAAAGGTTAACGTCGATAATTATTTACGCAATACCAATGAAGTACAATTTGAACAAAGAACAATTTAAACGGTACATGTAACTTCTGCAGAGGGAGTCTAGAACACCTTGCTTCTGCATGAGTTTTAACTTTCACACATATAATTTACCTTTCCAGATCATGCTTACGCCAAGTTTGGCACCGGCAACCTGAAGACCCTGAACGAGGATCCCAAGGCCAAGGGCGTGAGCGTCCGCGATGAGCTGCTCGCATTCCACAAGAAGTACTACTCGGCAAACATCATGGCCATGGCGGTCATCAGCAATGAATCACTGGACGAACTTCAGGTAACAATTAACATGATCTAACTTGTTTCTTAGCCTTAATTGTAATTTTTCTTCTCTCCAGGATCTGGTCGAAGCCCTGTTTTCCGAGGTGGTCAACAAGTCGGTGACGATCCCCAGCTGGCCCAACCACCCCTGGCAGACGTCCACCGCCGCCACGCGCACCTACGTCACCCCGATCAAAGACATCCGCGGGCTCAACCTCAACTTCCCCCTGCCCGACCTGCACCAACACCACGCCTCCAAGCCAGGCCACTACCTCAGCCACCTCATCGGCCACGAGGGCAAGGGCAGCCTGCTCAGCGAGCTCAAGGCGCGCGGGCTCGTCAACAGCCTCTGCAGCGGGTACAAGTCCTCGGCGCCAGGGTTCGGTTTCTTCTTCGTGAACGTGGACCTGACCGAGGTCGGTGCCAAGGACGAGGGCGTGGACGAGATCACGACGCTGACGTTCCAGTACCTGGACATGCTGCGGAAGAACGGACCGCAGGAGCGGATCCACAACGAGCACAAGGACGTGCGCGCGATGCACTTCCGGTTCAAGGACAAGGAGCGGCCTCAGGGCCTCGTCTGCTCCCTCGCCGGCACACTGCACAAGTACCATCTGAAGGAGGTGCTCTCCGGACCGTGGCTGGTGCACGACTATGACCCGGACACCCTCACCGCAGTGCTGGAACAGCTGACCCCGGCCACGCTCCGCGCGAGCGTCATCGGTCAGCAGTTTGAGCCGCGGTGCACGGACAGCGAGTTCTGGTACGGGACAAAGCACAAGACTGAGCCGATTGCCAAGGACATGCTGAAGAAGTGGACGAAGCAGGGTGGTGAGGTGTGTGAACGTCTCCATCTGCCCAGTGAGAATGAGTTCCTGCCCAAGGACTTTGCGCTCAAGACTGACGATGCGGAGAGTAAGGCGTGCGCCGGACCGGTGATTGTCAAGGAGACGAAGCTGTGTCGGCTGTGGTACAAGCAGGATGATGAGTTCCTCCGTCCGAAATCGAACGTCACGTTCGGTTTTGAGAGCCCGCTCGTCTACTGCGACCCACACCACACCAACTTGGCGTCCCTGTTCCTCAAGCTGTTCAAGGATGACCTCAATGAGTACTCGTATGACGCCGATATTGCTGGTAAGTTAACGTAAAAAATAACATTCATCATCGTTTAATAATGGCCTTTTAAACGCAGGTCTGTACTACAGCATGACCAACACCAAGCGCACCATCGAGCTGGACATCAGCGGGTACAATGAGAAGCAAGGTGTGCTGCTCCAGAAGATCATGGACAGGTTGCTCAACTTCAAGCTCAATAAGGAGAGGTTCAAGATCCTAAAGGAGGTCTACGAACGGAATCTAAGGGTAAAACTTTAGGCCTCTATTGACCTCAATTCGTGGGAACATTACTAACTTATTAAGTTTGTTATAGAACTTCCGCATAAACCAACCTCACACGCACGCCTCCTTCTACCACACCCTGCTTCTAACGGAGCGCGCCTGGTCCAAGGACGACCTCATCGCCGAGCTGCCCGCCCTCACCGAATCCGCCATCGAGGACTTTGCCCGTCGCTTCCTCTCCCAGCTCCACTTTGAGGGAATGGTCCACGGAAACGTCACTCGCGACGACGCGCTCGCACTCCTCGCCATTGTCGAGAATTGCCTCGCAAAGGCTGGAACGCGGCCACTGGCGGCATCGCAGCAACTGCGCATGCGCGAGATCGCCCTCGACGCCGGCACCGACACGCGCTTCATCACCACAACGGACGTTCACAAGAGCTCCTGCGCGCTCAGCTACTACCAGATCGGTCGTCAGGGCACGCGCGTCAACATGCTGCTGGAGACGGTCGCACAGCTGCTGAGCGAACCGTGCTTCACGGTGCTCCGCACACAGGAACAGCTCGGGTACATTGTCTTCAGCGGAGTGCGGCGGAGCCTCGGCACGCAAGGTCTCCGCGTGATTGTGCAATCCGATCGGCATCCCGAGTTCCTCGACCAGCGCATTGAGAAATTCCTCACGGAACAGACCGCCGTCTTTGAGGCCATGTCGGACGAGGAGTTCGCCAAGCACAAGGCCGCCATTCGCGCCAACAGGCTTGAGAAGCCCAAGAGCCTGACGGGTCGGACCAACAAGTTCGAGGTGGAGATCGGCTCCGGGCAGTACAACTTCAACCGCGATGCGATTGAGACCACCGAGCTAGAGTCCATCACGAAGGCTGAGGTGTTGGAGTTCTACAAGGATTACATCGCGGAGGGCGGGGACAAGAGGAGGAAGATGTCGTGTCATGTCGTGTCTGTGATTGAAGAGGGCGCCGGGGTGAAGGAGAAGGAGATGTAAGTATTTTTTAAAAAAAAGTGTCCCTTTCGTAACTTCAATATTTTTAACGCCTTCTTAGGACTAAGAACAAGAAAGGATCGTAAGTAACTTTGAAGCTTGATAGTGAGGGTGGCCGGTTATTCTTTGGCACATTTTGGTGTTTTTGCACCTGGTTGCAATCTTTCAGTGAGTCCTTAACTTACCTATGATGTCTTGTTTCAGGAACGAGGTAACTCGCGGCATTTGCTCCATCATCCAAGACCCGAACGAGTTCAAGCAAGGTCTGGCACTCTTCCCCAGGATGCCGCCTTACAATAAACTCGGCGATCTTCGGGCCAAGAACGCCGTTTTGGAAAACGGAGAGTAAGCCATAATCAGTCAATAATTTTAGAACATTGTGTTATTTTACTTTTATGACAGACCACTGAATATCAGTGGTCTAAAATTTTATACTACAGTAGTCACAAATACATTAACAAATTAACCTCTATTGAAAGCCTTAATTAACTGGAATGCAACATGAACGGAATGATCGAATTTGTAACTTAGACATTGGTTCTCAGTTCCAAGTTGGAAGAAGATGAATTTGCTTTTGGACTGCATCTTCTTATTAGAGCAGCAGCGGTGGCAAACAAGGCTCCGAGTAGAATAGCGGCTCCTCCGAGCATGGTGAGGAGCTCTGATGGGTGGGATTCTAGTCTGGCTGAGGCCGGGACCTTAAAGAGTTGTGCGCCCATGCTCGTGGCGATGAGGAAGAGCGCCGTGAGCTGGCTAGATACCTAGAAGAGGCAGTTTATAACCTTTACGACTTCATCGAGTTTTGTAAAGATACCTCAATTTTCATCTTGACCCATGCCAATCCCGATGGAAAGAGATTTGCCACGCCCATTCCAACCATTGCCACGCCCACCAGGAACGGCGCCGCGTCTGCAGCTGGCGCCAGCCACAGCAGGGCCGCGCCCGAGTGCAACAGCAGCACGCTGAGAAGCACGAGGTAGAAGGGCGAGACGAAGAAGTTGCAACAGATCGATAGGAAACTAAAAATGGGAGAACCGTACAATTCTCGTTAGGGAAGCTAACTCGTCTTATAAACTCTTACCGTGTGACCGTCTGCGCCGTAAAGTACAACGTCGTGGTCCTCGCCCCGAAACTCTTGCTCCTGTCCAGCGCCGACTCCATCGAGTAGACGGTGAGGAAGTTGCTGAAAGCAAAGTTGATGCCGTTGCCGACGAGGAAGAATGCGGCGACGAGCGCGATGAAGACGAACTCGCTCTTGGAGCGGCGGGGAGCGTGGTGGTGGACGGGGTAGATGATGGAGTCAGTTTCGCTGTCGCTGTCCGAGCTGAAGAAGAATCAGATACCCGCATGTTAATGGTAAAACTACTACTGCTCTCCGTGAGGTCCTCTTACCATTCAAATTCTTCCTTCTCTTGCGCCACCATCACCTTCTCCACGGTCAACACCAACGCCTCCTTTTTATGTTGCCCCCTCGTCCTCCTCTTAGTCGCCGCATACGCACAACAAACGAGAACCCCCAGCCAGGCAATCACCCCGCCAACAAACAGATGCAGCTCCTGAAGGTTCGTCAGGGCAGAGAGACCGTCTTCAGTATCTCGCTCAGTCCGCTCAGTCTCCTCCACAATGATCTCCTGGGTGTCCTCCAGGCAAAGGTCGGCAAGGATTGGGCCCAGGATGTTGCCCAGGGCAAAGCAGAAGTACAGGGCTGAGAGGAAGGGGCCGCTCTTGTCAACATGCTGGGCTGTGGTGTCATTGTGGACTAGCAGATTGTCTTGGCGTTTGACCCTTTTGGACTGATCGCCGATGAATGGGCCATGTTCCTTATTTGCCTTATTGTTATTGGACCAGTTGTTGGAATCTTGGTTGGACGTTTCAGGCCCTGGTGTTGTTGCTTCGTGGTGGTGGTGGTGATGATGGGACCAGATTTTCAGAGATAGTACATTGCATGCTGAAAACAACCATACAGATAAGGTCTTGTGTAAATACAATTTTAATTACAGTACAGGGAAGTTGAACGAAATAATCTTTTAATCAATAATATGAGCAGACTGACCGTGGGGAAGAGTAACTTTTTGTCGACCTTGATCATATAACGGAAAGATAATTTAAAATTTACAATCTGTTCCGCCTTAAATAACTGGGGCATACGAAAAACAACCGCATATTTTTGCTCTTTTAACTTCTATTAATAGCACCTAAATGTACTTAAAAACTTACAAGTGTCCACCACTCCCATGAAGAACTCCATAGTGGCGTACGCGGCAGCCATGGCGGCAAAGTCTGTGATGAATGGGACGATGGTGTAGAATGCTGCAAAGGCCAGAGTGATGCCGGAGAAGAAGAGAAGTGGAGGGAAGCGGTCAATTAGAATCCCAGCTAAAATAGAGATACTTTTTAATCCTGTATATAATTCGATCAACTTTGAAAACTAATAAGTATAAAAATACATGTCACATTGATTGTTGTGATACTATCTAGTTGAAACAAACAACACTACGGTCATACTAAAGCCTTTTTGTTTACATATTCCGTCCTAATGATTACCGAGAAAGTTCCCCAGTGGGAATGTGATCGTTCCGATGAGAAATACAATTTTGAAGGCATTGACGTCCGAGTTGACATATTCGGTGAGGTCGACGAGGGACGGGCCCTGGAGGGTGCGGGTCGCGCCCTGGAAATAATTTATTGATGTACTTTAATATGACATTTCTACAGTACATACAGAGTAACAATCGAGCTCCGAATATATGTTAAATACGAATAAAGTACTTTAGGTAACATATAGGTCGCACTCTAAAAGCTCATCAGTACTTTAAGAAGGAATCCAAACTGCAGTATGGGAATCTAGCCAAAGATCACTTTTGTAATATTAGTCTAGCGATCAAACAGTCTGTAACCAAATCCATTTAGTCAGACAAAGAAAACTATATTTTAAAATTAATGTTTTCACTTACCAGACATAGAAATATCGCAGAAACGATGCAACTCGTTATTATCTTGAAAGACCCTTCCATGCTTTTCTTACTGCAATTTAAATTGCGCACTGCAACTATATGACACTATAAACTGATCACAGTTTGAAAGTACATAAATAGTAGTTATTATCGTTATAATAAGGCCTTCTTTCATATAAATTAACTGTCCGTTGTTTATGATCCGACGTCAAACTGCGGACAAAGAGATCGAGCAAGACTCACTTTTGGGGAAGCGGGCGGCCTTCGAAATTGGTGGAGGAAATATGCGCGCGCTCTGCTCATATATTCGGCCATTCTCTGTAGGAATATCTAATATCAAGGGAATAGTCTAATATATTCTTGCATAACATCATTATAAACTATACATAGACACTAATATCTTAAAAAGCATTAAAATTAGACTTTTTTGCGATTTCTCCTTTCCTTAGACGTTAATAACTGCGTATTATTAACGAACAATGCTCTGAAAGCCGTGGCTTTCCACTCAACGCTCGCCTGATTGTCGTCGATTCCGAAATCAGCGTAGATTGCCATTAGATCTTAGGCCCAAAAACAATATGTGTTCTCAGACAGTGAAATTGGTGAGATTATTCTACTTCAAGCGCACAGTCAAAACAAAAGTCAGCCTTTTTGCCTCAAGATTTTGCTCTTTGCGTCCGGGAAGGACCAAAATGAAGGAAATGAGGCGACCTTAATGAGTTTATTAATAATGGAAAAATTGCATATCCATTCCAATCTTATAAAACTCTGGCATATTTAGGACAAATATTAAACTCCAAAGGGAACAAGTGCACATAGATATACAATATAAATTAGTATCTCAATTCTCTACTTAATGTCTATTAACTTGCGGATATCTAAGTAGGCTTTAGGCCAACGAGCTTTAAATTGTTGCTACGTGCTAGATATAAATCAGAATAGGTCCTTATTCTCATTCATAATTAATTTTAAGATTGTAATCAATGGATAAATGTCATTAATGCATTAAACATTTATTTGTACTAGACACTTACAATACAGTATAATTTACATACTTTATAGGATTTTGTCTGTTTTCAATCAACGCACACACTTTCTTTTTGCCAGTCTTTGGTCATGGAGCTCTTACTGTTTCATAAAGAGTTATATGCTTTATTTCCCGTTACCATGTGTTTCTAATTCAGTTCCTTTTGCAACATACTCCAATGACGTAGGAACCGAGAATAAACAAAAATCGCATAATTTTTTCTGTACTCCCAAAAGTGCCTTCGGCCGCTTTTGAAGTGCGTGCCAAAGAGGGCACTTTGACAGGCGGCAATGGAATCTAAACACCCCTGTTTAAAGCAGAGCTTCATGAAACAAGTGTCCTAGATTGACAGTAATTGTTTAAAGAGAGGAAGCAAGTCAATATGATGATTGCGATGCAGTAAATTACTCTAGACAGCCAAAAAAATATTGATACACAAGCCCAATGGGGGAAAAGGAGTCTATCAATGGATTAGGCTAAAGTCACTCTATATAAAGTCTTGCGACCACTGCGGAAGGTGCAATTTACCCTCGGAACCTCGCTGAAGTAAGGCTGAGGCAGGAGTTCCAAACAAGATTATCCCTTGAGCTTCCCCTTTTTTCGTGATGCGACTCAGCAAAGTGAGCAAACATTTTTCTGTCTCTGCACAGTGGTTTCGGACTGTAGAGAATTAAAAGCAGAAATCATAATCAAAGAAAAATTACTTTCTCCGGAACCTCGGGGACAAAATACACATTTATGCGCATAGACTTAAGCTAAGGACTATAAAAAGGCCTTAAGTAAGTTTTCAGCAGTAAATTTAATCCCAGATTTAGAGAACATTGTTCTCCAAGTCTGCAGTTAAAATGCAATAATTCCAACAAAAACACTTTTTCTCCACCTAACCACTGTGACTCCCTGAAACTTTAAACGTGACGATATGAACATACTCAGGCAGCTTGCCTGGCCTGGCTGAGGGCAAGTGGATGGCTGATGGCTGAGGTGCGGCAGGAGCATGATATATAATTTAGAGTATAAATATAATTGTGCAATATCTGAACAAATTAAAGTAATTAAACTCATTAGGTTAAGCACATAACAAATATTATATTCTCCTAGTTAATGCCACCCTCTAAATTCTTTTATAACAATACATGCAGCTTACTTATGCAAACTAATAATTCAAATATTCTCTTGAAGGAGAGTCCCTGAAATCTCAGGTTTGTTTGGAACTCTCGCCTCAGCCTTACTTCAGCGAGGTTCCGAGGGTAATTAGCACGTATATATAGAGTGACTTTAGTCTTGCCCTGTGCCCTACATAATACCTTCTGTTGGCGGCCATGATCAGGATGCTCAGCTACTTAATTAGAAAGGACAATCAAATTTGCGTAGTTGTTAAAGCCTCTATGATTTGATTTAGAATAGAACTTTTATTAAAGTGTTGAGTCCTGATTATTATAATTTATAATGAAATTGTACATATGGATGTAATTCTGAGTACTTTGGCAATCATATGGAAGACCTTTGTAGAATTTTAACTAATTTTTGCATTTGACCATAATAAATTAACTGCACGACAAGTGTTACTGAGACTGTCAGGGTCAGTTACAAATCAGATAGGTTTTGTGACTTTTGCCCCAAACAAAGCAGCTGTCTCTCTCATTGGTTATAACTATCATCAAAGTATCCAACTAATCTTGTCCTTTTTCAATTATTATAGTGGGAAGTGTTCTGCGCCTGGCTGGCCACACTTCCTTGACCTGGAGGCTATTAATAAAGCCAATTATAGTTAATGTAAACCTTGCTTATTAGGCTTCTAAGAACAATACAAAGTTATTTTTCCAGACGTTACTTAAACCATATACAACTAAATTTGTGGTCTGGACTGCAAAAAAAAAACGATTTTAAGCTGTCCGCAATTTATCGCGATCAAAATATTGCGGACAAATTAGCGATATCTACCAAAGTAACAGGAATATTTTTGAAAATTTTAGAGTATGTCTTGTGAGTATCAAAGGTTCCAAATTTCACTGT
>LR137412.1:80732-99152 GCA_900659605.1 Tisbe holothuriae | reverse complement strand
ACAAGGCCATGGCGGTGCTCGTCTCCAGCCCGAGTTGGTACTCTTCGGGGTGGGGGAACTCATTGGACGGAGGGCAACCGTCGGTACCATTTTCTAACCCTTCAAAACCAGGGCTCAGGTCATGTGCTGACCAGTTGCCATAATAAAGGTTGTCCCAAATTTCTTCCATGTTGTATGAGCTCAGCCAAGACTGCTTACACGACTAACCGCCTTAAAGACTGTTAAATGATTGTGCATATAGTCGTCACTCTCGTCACACTGAGCTGTGTCCTCATCTTCCTATTGTGTGTTACCTGGAACAAAAGAAAGGCCTGGCTGATTTACAACCTAGACAGGCTTGAGCCCAGCTGGGGCCGCTGCTGCTGTTACAAAAATGTAAAGAAACTCTTGTAAATGCATTTAGAGTGAAGGGTCATAAAGTGAGGATACATTGTTAGTGAGAGGAGATATTAATAGCATTAGTGAGTTAAAAAACGTTGACTGAAGAATTTGAAAGAGGATCAGTTGTAAGACGTCGTGGAAAATGTTCCTCCAATGGAATATTGGTTCAGTCTTCACTAACTTTAATTGAAAGAATGATTTAAATTGGAAATTTGATCAAGGACATCAGGATGGGGTAAGTTACATTATTAGACAAAAACTACATGTAAAGCTATCGTATATTTTACTAACTTATTTAGGGTCAGAGAGTTCAAGCTCGAGAGTCTAAAGGTCATCTAAAGAGTGAGTTATATTGGAGTATCCAATTAATGGATATACATTAATTGCTGCTATTAATTATTATGAACACTTTGTCCAAGAACTTGAATAGAACATTGGACTAAAATATGTGTTTGAAGATTCTATTATTTGTATATTTATTTAAACAAAAGGAAAGCTTTCATATATTTAAGCTGTCCTTGGTTTGTTGAGACTAGCGCCTGAAACGAGGAACTCACTAAAACTTTCAAAAAGAGAAATTCCAATAAATTAATTTATAAATAATTCAAGATTACATAAATGGGAGACGATAAGAAGTCATTAAAAGGAGAATAAAATCTTATTACTTTTGCAGAAAATACCATTGCTCTGTTTCATATGAAACCAAGGAGCTCATTGCACAAATACCTCCAAAACAGTAAGCAGTCTAGGAACGCTCGGAAAGATATTTAATCAGTTTTCTATCCGGAACTAATACGTAAATTGAAGCTATGGGCCTTTTCCATGATCTGACTAAGACAAATTCCTTAAATTCTTTTCTATCGCATCAAAACTCCTTACAGACGCAGTGACGCTTGCCTCACAGACAAACATCAATAAATATGTCAATGTTATACACACTTTACTCATTATATCCTTTTTATTGTCCTTGCTTCATGTTTTTAAACGATGATATCAGTTTATTTATTGGGTTTTATAGTTTGTTGTTAAATATTCATTGTATGAATGTTTCGTCCGTCTGCAATAAGTTTAAAAGTACTTTTTACACCTTAAATATATACATACATGAATATTATATGTATATTAGATAAATATATATCCAGACTGATGTATTCTTCTGTATCTTAAATGAATGATTATTAAATAATGTAAGTCTACAGCGGTCGAAATTAGTTGTACGCAGAAATTTAGCTCAGATCCAGCTAAGCTAAGAATTCCTCCCGGTTCTTTGTAAATACAAATGTTGTCTTTTATCTTGTTTTGTCCAAACTGCTTTTTCCTATAGATTTTTTCAGCCTTATTATGTATTTTTGGATTCTCTTACAAATTAACATATTTTAACATAAAACATTCCTTTTACGCAAAACCAAAAGAAGTCGGATATGTTCCTTTTGCTCTTGTTATTGTTCCTTGTTTCTAACTTGGCGCAAAGTTAGCATTTAAGTAAATACTCTTGTTTAACGATTAACCAATTATTGTGCCATATAACATCATTATTACAAACTTAGCTGCCATAAGTACATTACATATATTTTGGACATACATCAAATTCCATTGACTTTTTATAGTTAAAACATCTCTTCAAACATAACCCTGGTAGAAAATATTTGCGCTGAGATTGTATGCTCATAACTTCACGTAAAAACGAATTATATATCTCATTTGTGTTTAACGACGACATCTAAACAACGTTCGCTCCATAATAATCATTTGAATTATTGTCTTAGAATATTAACATTACATCACTTTTGGCAGCTGAAGAAAATCCCCCATCTGACTACCGCATCGCTGCAAACGAGGGCATGCTGAGGTCCGTGGGCAGCGAGCCACGCCGGCCCTGCAGCAACGCCAGCGACCCGTGCATATCATCCGAAAGGAGCGCGCTCGCTCGTAGTAACTGCACCTTCCTGGACATGGACGAGAGCTCCCTCAGCAGGTCCATGTTGCCAGACTTGACCTTGACCTTCTTATTGGACGAGGACGTGGAGGAGATGGACGCGTTGGACCCGCTGCCGCTCGATCCGGACATGTCACCCCCGTTGAAGAAGAGCATGCCCATGGGCGCGGAGCCGCGGCGTGCGCTCAACCGCGAGAAATGTCTCGGCGCAGCGCGGCGTGGTTGTTGCTGCTGAGGCTGCGGCTGACACGTGCATGATGACCCCGCTGAGCAGTTGGATGACATTGAGGACGAGCCACAAGAGCCGAGCTCGTTGAGTCGCTGCGGGGAACTGGAAGACTCGGTCATGAGCATCTCGGAGCCGCCCGATTTGCGGCGGTAGATTTTCTTCTGCCGGTGTTGCGCCTTTTTCTTCTTCTGCTCGCGCTCGGTGGAGTTGGGCCGGCCGCAGCTGGAAGAGCGGTGGATGAGGCCGAGCGGAGGCGCGTGACCGGCGATGCGCGGGTGGTGAGCATGATGCTGCTGTTCCAAAAGGTCCGCAGGAAGCGATCCCCGCCGGTGCGAAAAGTTGAGCCTCCGCAGGGAGAGGGAAGACGACTTAGAAGAGGAAGACGTTGATGGGTTGTTGTTGGTCTGGGCGTGGCCGCGCAGCTTGGCTGCCGTGGGCGAGTGATCCCGGCTGAGCGAGGCGAACTGACTGATGAGCAGACTGCTTGGAGCGGACCCGCGGCGCATCGGGCAGAACGTCACGTTCTCCTTGTCGTCGTCGTCGTCCTCGTCCATGGGCACGCCCGAGCTGCTCTCCTCAGCCTCCATGAGCTGAATCTGGACATCGGGCGGGCCCAAGTGGAAGTGAACACGGTGTGAGGGGTCTTGGTCGGATTGGTCGAGGGAGCTGTTGCAGGATTCGGACTCCAGGGTCTGGATCGGGGACCGGCTGGAGGCGAAGAGACGCCGCTTGTGCGTCAGGCGGAAGCTCTGTGGCGGAGGGTCGCTGGACGACGCCCGGTTCAGCATCATACGACGCCGCTCCACTAGCGAATACTGCCGGTGGAGCACGGAGCCATCATCATGAGAGGACGACTCCTCTGAGCTCGTTCTAGACGCGCCAAACTGCGCACGAGTCTCCGACAACGGTAGCGAGTAGCGACGCGTCAGCTGCGGGTCCAAGTGCGGCACTACGACCTGCTCCCCGTTGCCATCCAGAGGGAGATATGGGTAGGACGTGCACGGGTCGGAGTCATCATCCCCCTCCGCGGAAGACCTTGACAGCCTGTGGTGCGACGGCGGCGGGTCGAGGCTCTCCCTCCGCGAGTCGGTCGGGTGCGACCCGCCCGCGGACGATGATGACGTTGACGTCTGCGACGCCGCGGACTCGACCATGATGTGGCGTTTTTCGTGCTGTACGATGAGGTCCCATCGAGCCTGGTTGCTCGTGAGGTTGTTTAGCATGGAGTTTGTGAGCGGGGAGGCGAGGAAGCGGTGCCACTCCTCGAAGAGAGGGGCGGCCACCATGCGGTAGAAACCGGTTTGGACCTAAAAAAGAGAATCTCATAATTGTTGTATTTAAGAACATTGTAACAATCTCTGTTGATAGATAAGTTCAAGGTGATGTTTGCATTATAACATGCATTTCTAGCTAAGTAACAGCTACATCGATGAAGAAAAGTTTAAACAAACATTTTTCTAAAGGAGGCAAATTGATTAAATTGACGTCAACAACTTGCGCAATGCCGATAGTAACGATTGCGCTATCTTTTAAGACTCTCTGCCGGCTTTTCCCTGACGTTTGCATTGCAAATACCAAGTCTTAAAAAGAAACCCCCTTTTTACCTTAGCAACCGTCATGCCGAACCTATCACAGAAAGGCGTGACCTGAAACCCGAGCTCCCGCTCCCGGTCGCCCTGGCGGTAGAACTCCTCGCACGCGCGGTGCGACCACAACCGCGAAATGTTCCACGACCGGCACGGGTTGATGATATCCGCGCACTTCATCGCGATCTGCAGCACAAACTGTCGCCGGTCCGGCCGCGCCATGTCCACGCCGCCGGACTCCATCAGCACACGCAGCTCGCAGAGGAACTCCTGCTGCCGCGTGATGTCCGTCGCGAGGATGATCTCGCGCACGACGTCGCGGAACGTCTCGTACTCCTCCGAGGGCAGGGCGGCGGCGAGGCCGCTCTCGCAGAGGCACGCAATGGCGCTGCGCCAGTGGTGGTTCTCCAGGACTGAGCTGTTGTTGTACATGCCCGCCAGGTGGCTGGACGTGGCGATGAGGAACTTCTCGTTCTTGCCGGGGTGGTCGAGGTCGTGGCAGGACGCGGCCACGATGGCAGCCATGAACTCCAACGGTGTCAGATGGCGCCGGATTGGGTCCTCTTGCAGGAAGCAGAACATGGCCTGAGTCACGTCGGCAGCGTGGACGCCATTGTGGTACGGGTTGGCTGAGTGATAGCCGCGTTCCACGAGGTCAAAGAACTTCCACACGACGAGCGCGTCCAGCCGGTAGAAGCTGAGCAGCCCACCCTCAGCGAACAGATGGGTGCAGAGTGTGGCCAGGTTGTGGCCGTTGGTCATGCGGTCCAGAGTGAATGCGTTGAACTCGAGGTGATTTAGGCGGGAAAACATGAGCCGCGTTTGCGCGGTTTGAACTTCGTCCAGAAACCCGCGATCCGCCCAGAGCGTCATAAGCGTCTTGTGATGCCGGCGACGGCGAGGGTACGTCGAAAAATGGTTTCGGTCACGCTTACTGAAGCGACCAGGGCCCACCATGACCTCCCTCGATGGCGGCTGAGTCGCCTCCAGTTGCAATTCAAGGAGCTCCAGTTCGTCATCCTCGACTACTGAGCCGGCGGGTAGGGCTGGGTTTGGCAGCGGCCCGATGCTGGGCGAGGGGCAGCCTCCACCCGCTGGGAGTGTGGGCGTGCCTGCCATGAGAGAGGCGGTTCTCCGACGGGGCGGCGGTGGCCACAGAGCGCCACTGCCTCCTGCCGTGATTGGCACCCGTGCCTCTCCAAGGTCAGCCGTTGCCGCCCTCTGGATCAGTCCCCTGAGCCTGCGCCCCCCTGCCGCTCCCCCTCCTCCGCCTCTCGACAGCGACCCCGAGGCTGCGGCAGAGGCCGGCGGGTGGTGGGGTTGAATCTTGATGCCTTCGGGAGTAAAATGTCGGTGAAGGTAGAGCGGGTGCGAGCGGCGGAAGCTGAGCTGAGGAGGCGGCGATGCAAGGGTTGGCTGGCGGCTGCTTCTTCTGCGGAGGACGCTGCTGGTGAGGTCTGGCAATGGCTGTGCTTGGTCTGCTGCTGCTGACGGGTGTGGGCGTGCGGTGTGGGGCCTGGGGGCTGTGGTGGTGCAGGTGGGGGAAGAAGAAGAAGTGGGCGTGGCGAGATGGTGAGAGGGCAAGGGGCGTTCCACGGGCGGCGCCAGTGCGAGACTGGGGGAGGGAACGGGTTCAAACGAGAGTTCCGCACTTCAGAAAAGATGGATCCTGAAAAAATATGAAGATTTAGTATTAGATCTTCCGTTCGGGCAAGGTCAGCAAAAATTGTATATAAGGAAAATCAGGAGATCGGATCACAGTATTAAGGCTTGCTCTTGCCAAATTCTTTGCCTGGCTGATGCTGCTGTATCTTAAGGATTAGCAAACTTTTTTGCAAAAATATCCCCTCTCTAATTTGCTAAATTTTTGCTTCCTGCAAAAGCCATCGACTGGCTTACTGGATACAGAATACAGCTAGCAGTTATTATCATAAAAATGCTGCGTAATTTTAGACTTCTCTCTTCTCGAATTTGCAACGAGTGTAACTCAGCAAATAATGCATTTTATGCAGTTCCAAAAAAATCATTTGATTGCGAGCCTCTTGAACGAACAATATTCCGTGTCAGTAATATTTCATATATTGAAATATGACTTCTTCTGAAGTTCAGACAATAATATACTACAGTATATACTCGTAATCTCGTAGCGTAGGTCTTTTTGCGTATCCTATACGTTTATTACAAGTCACGGAGCTTTATCGACTTCTTGGCTCTTAGTACAAAGTAAAGAATATTTGCGATATAAAATATTTTTTTGAAATTCATGATAGCAGCTAAAGATAGTCGGTAAATTTTGGGAGAGCTTTGTAAATGTGTAGAATTTAAGCACATTGCGAGCAACATTAACATTTTTACACCACCCCTATGCATTTCCAGGCTATATTGCTTGCAAACCCTTTTATATCATTATTAAGCGACCGACCGGGAGACTGCATACGCCACTAAATAAGGTTATTACGCCGCTATATTTTGTGTTTGTATGTCTATGTCATGATGTTGAGATATGTCAGGCTTAAAGGGTCGGGTTTCTAAAAAAAAGAAAGATTTTATTACCCGTCTGGCACATGTCACACTTGCTTCTTTAATAGTGTCTGCAGTCATATTGTCATCCTTATTTCTGAATAAGGCAATAAAACCTTATTGAGCCATTTTATCTGATTTAAATATTTAACAAACCGGGCCTCGGTCACACATCATATACATACTCCCCATGCGAGCTTGACAGTTTGTCTGGCCAGTGTATTATCGCCTTCCCTCCACATTTTAATGTCACATTACTGGCAATGTAATAACAAAAGCTTCTTCTTCGTCCACACATACATAAACAAAGTTTGCAGTGAGCTTTTTGCATGATCATCGCATGCGAGTTTTATATCATCATCACATTAAGCATGCGACATTCCAAGTTAATACAAGGTGCGCTACTTTGCAAGGGTCCATAAATGCGCAATATGTATACAGAGCAGCTGCTGGTAGCTCTATTATATAGTGCATGTCATTCTGTGTACTCAGTAAGCTGTCTGTTAAAAAAGTATTTTTCCTGCTGGTCGTTAAAGGGTGATGCGACCATTTTGGGGCATTATGATCATAACAAGCTTATTTTCTCATTAAGCTTGTTTTGAACCCCATATACGTAGAAGCAGAGGAAGTACAGTTTATGCATACTCATGTTCTTCTGATAGCTAACGGTTTACACATAAAGCAGGGAAAGCTGTGTATTATGTTATTGTACAGTCTGCTTTTTGTGTACACTCTTTAGCCATTTTCAAAGCAGTGACAGCCAGAGGATTTAGACGAAGACAGGAGGATTTCCTTGACTTTTGGACAGGGAGGTTGGATGTCCAAAAAATGGCACAACTCTGGTGCATAAAATCAGGTTAAATAGGAGGAAAATGGCACACACATGTGTGATATACTGCTATTATTTATGCTCATTATACCTTCATTATTGCATATATTGATGTACTAAGCTACTGTTGACAGTTGGATCACATTTGTGACACACTCTGAGCAACTAATTAGGTGTTAAAATGAACGATACAATAAACAAAAGTGTGTTTAATTGTCGAGCTGGAACCGGAGTTCACACTTGCCTCTAGAAGTGATAAGATACATGCACAGTGGGTTCTGTTTCATGATCATATCAGCTATATACAGTCTTTTAGTTCAAATATTTTGCTATAAATCACTGTGAACGTGTCCATTGCGTCAGCATTCACACTGCTGCTGAGACTTGATTTGAAACATGTTTCAACAGTTTAACATTACGAAATATAGCTTGAGATGATAAGGCCTGAGCTCCTTTAACTTTTTACTTAATTTATACCGCATCTGCAATAACATTGCATCTCTATGACCTTATTACACCCCTCTTTAACAATAACATAAAACCTTCCGCCATTGTAAATCAACTTTATATACTGTCATTATATGCATAAGTAGGTCGGCAGACGTCTAAGGCTTTAATTATGCTCATTTTATCACTCTGTTTTCCATTGTCATGGAGAAAAATATGCAACATACCATTGTGACAAACACTTGGACGTCTTGGACCAACTAGGAAATGTTGAGGGAAAATTACAGACAATTAATTGTCAAAAGCTGGAAATGTTGGCCTATTTTATGGTCATTTTAGGTATCAATTATGTTGGAATATATTGCAATTCGGCTAATTTTTATAGAATATATGTAGCAAGGTTTATTTTTCTTAGATCTGGTAGCGTAAGTGAAGTGTATTCAGTGAAGTCTCTTCATCGAACATTTTGGACAGGAAATTTGACCTTTTAATTTTCCATTATATGGAATTAAAACTTCTGCCAATAACTATATATTAATTACGGTGAAAATGTTCTACAAGTAACCACTGGAAAGAGTACATTTTATAGACATAAAAAGTATTAAACTCCCTTCAACAGTCAGTACATCTTCAAAAAAAATTAACAGTTATTTTATTATATTTTTTTAACTGTTCACAGTAACATTAGTCTACAGTGTTGAAGAAACGTCTTCGAGTATATTTTTTGTCCTTCGCTCTCTTTTCATCTTAGCAAAAATCATAATAAGCTCTCCGTACATCATAATAACTCTTATCACTTAACCCTTGCATGTGTAAATTTAAACATTTTTTGTAACATCGCCTGCTAAAATATGAGGTTGCAGCAGCGTTTCGAGGCCATTGACTCCTTGCTTTACAGTATTATTTATTCGTTTTTTTCTCGCTTTCTGCGCAGTTAGAACACACGTTCTTTTTCTATATTTGGAATCTCCCAAAAACTATCAAGACTGATTCTATCATTACTTCCGATAAATTATTTTACGTCTTACTTGTTGTTGTTGTCAGGTGATGTGTTTTTGCAATATCTTCAATCACACAGAAAGTAAAACACTCTTATGCTGTCAGTCAAGAAAGGTGGTGGAGGAGAGATCTCAAATGAAGGAAGTCAGAATGGAGTAAATAATCCCTTTCGTTCCTCTTTTCAAGTTGAGACCAAAAACATAACTGGCCTTATTCTCAATCTTCTTCTTCTTCTCATCCACATGGACTTGGTCGTCGGACAAGATTATCATCTACTCAGCTCAGCGGCGCCAGTGTGGGCGAGCCCTGTCTGCTGCTGCTGCACCTGTACACGGCAGCAGCTATAATAGTGCAACGCGCGCGCGCTCTGACACATGTTGCTGCTGCTGCGTGGGCGTGTGTAGACCTAACCCGAATTATTATCCTCGACTTCTTATATAAACTCGTATTCACACACATGTGAAGTGGGCGGAATGTGGGATTTTATTTCACGGGTAAAGTACATATTTGCCGTGGCTCCATTTCTGAATATGGTTTCTCCGCCATTGTGTATTTTAGCCCTCTGTAAAGGCACTCTCCAAATTGTGCATTTTGGCCATTCGTTCTGATGTATGCACTTCTTTGCGTAAAACGTCTCTCTCTCTCCTCAGCCGTGGTGTTTTGCCAGTTTAGACGTCGTCGTCGGCAACTTCAAAATTATCTTCTTCTAAAAGGCAGAGCAACATTATTTTTGCATTGATTGCACAAAAAATAAGTTTGCTTTGCAAATACACATTAGGGCATGCTGCTCCTGCCGTTTGCAGATTTTAATAACACTAGAGCGTGTATATAGAGAAAAAAAGCACATTAGGGTTCTGTTTGAACGTAAGCCGCCGACCGGAGTTAATTAACATTGTTTGCGGATTCTCTAATAACGTTGTTTTCGCTCTCAACAGTTTTGCAAAATACAAAAATTATGCTTGTATCTCTTCACTCAAGTGGCCAATTAAGGCAGCGATTATCGTTCTATCACAAAATTCAGATTATTTTACACCGGCTAATATGACACTGGAGTGTTCTGGAGAAATATAAAGCCTTCATAATTATGCGTAATCTTTTCATGATTAGGAACTTGAGATATTCCTATTAACGATTCCCATTTAAACAATACAGGAATTAGACTTCTACCTTATCAGCTACCCCGCTCCCGATAGGATTGTTTGCCGTTTTAGGCGAATCAACAACACACAAAGGGTTGAAGAAAAGAAAGATCCTTTGTTGCCCAAAGAAGTTAATTTAGTCGATTTAAATCTTCGACATCCCGAGCTGAGTGAGGCTCTCTCTCCCTGAGGCCCTTTTATGGATTAAATTTAGGTATGCGACTGTCCGGCGCCGCGTTTATTGCTTCAGATCATGAGAAGAAGAAGAAGAAGAAGAAGGGGGAGAAGAATAACATAAGCTGCGTCATACAGCTGTCATAGACCTGTGGAATGAGTCAAGAGTTTGTAGGTCGGTGATTGGTTGCATAATATAATAATAATGTCAGCGCTGAAGAAAGAAAAGGGTTGAAATATGCGTCACACAATGGGTCGAAAATGACGTTATGTAATAGTATCCCTTATCAGAATGTGCAATGATGCAAGTTGTAATGCGTAGTAACCTCCTATCTTTTTGTTCTTTTGCCGATTTACGCACACACGGATAACTCATTCTGCAGAAACAACTCAAGACAAAAAATGACACGATTACAGTTTGACGTTTTTATACGAAGAGGATCTTGCATCTAAATCCACTCAGGATTATGAAGGACAAGTCCCGACACAAGGTGTGATTATGACTCCGTACATAAACGTTGTTTCAAGGACTAGATAAGCCATAACATGTGCTCTACTATGACTATCTAAATCACACAAGGCCGTCCTTGACTTGAGCAAATGTGTAAAAACCGACGGTGGTTGGCCTTCACAAAGTCATGCATGTTTTGGTTGACCTATTATATGCAGTGCGCACTTGTGAGAGCTTTATGTATTACTATAAATCTCAGTAATGTTTTAAAAGCATCATATTTGTACTTGGCGATGACAAAGCTGATCTTTGGCAAGTGATCCTTTCAGGATATCCAGTCTTAACATTAGATCAGGGAAACGAAGGATCAACATCAAGGCTGTTCGGATTTCTGACATACAAGGACTAATGAATAAGCATGTGTACATTAAAATGAAGATCTACAACTATCTGAAAATCGTCAGGAGTAAGAAAATGTAACTTATTGTCTTCATACATAGTAGTGATAGTACGTTCGAGCAGAATTTCTCCCCTCGCCATATTTTCGCCATTTTTAGCTGACAGACGACTAGAAGAAAATGTATCTCATATTCTAAGCAGCTTCTCTACCTAAAAAAAGAAATCAGAAAAAATGAGGCTAAAATATTCATGAAATCAAAATCCTGTGAAAGGAGGAGAGGAAGAAAGAGGGCTCTACAGGATTAGAATATACAATTTTTGCAATAATATTTCCAACACTTGAGCCATATTCACAATATTATCAGTGCTCTATCATGTGATGAAAGTAAAGTAACCTTTTCTCTCAACTCGCAAACGTCCAATTAGTCTGAAATTTATCCTTCAACACGTCTTCCCTGTTGAAACGATCATAATTATACGGACAGTTCAGCTAGGGATGCCATTGCATTGCCTTTTACTTTGATAGTTAACAAAGTGGCATCCCTGGTCCGAACCTTGCCCACGTTGAATGAAAAATGAAAAATGTTCCCCTTAATTGCTTCTTTCGAGGCGTTGCGTGGCCTTCAAGAACACTGGCGCCAAGAGAGAGAGAGAGAGAGAAAGCTTTCCTTTTTTGCATCGTTTAAGAGACGAAAGCATTTCAAGAATGTCATAAAAACAAGGGGCAGCTGTTGTAAGCATCACCATCTAGTACATTCGATACATTGTACCTAGGCCGGTTTCCCCCCTCCTCCGACCTTTGCTGATATATTCCCAATTTAAGCCGTATCTTCTAGACCTCCCATTCAATCAAGGACAGGAAAAAGGTTTGTTAAAAATCTTCCTTTCAAAGCCGCTGAATTGACTTCATCAAGAAAGCTCACAAGGGGGATCGTGATTAGGGCTGACAGAGTGTTAAAATTGACATTAATGTACTTGAACAAAATGGCATCCCTGAACGTCTTTAAACTATTACTGTCGATGACGGCAAAATTGGAGAGAAAAGAGTTTCTAAGCCGGCAATAAAGATCCATTTTAAACAAGCCCGATCCTCCTACGAGCTGACAATACGGCTACCTACACGAGTATAGTACAGCAACAACAAATAGCCATTTTATCCGGGGGACGATCAAAGGATTGAAGCCGAGAGTATGCCAATTATACCACGATTCAACTCAACCGCACCCAAAAGATGAGCTCATTGAATCTGGGAAAAGTATTTGAGGGCCGATTACGAAAACATCTTAAAGGTGTTCCTTATTGCTTCAAGCAAGAACAATCCATCCTCTTTGACTAAAAACAAGCCTCAAGAATTAAGTTCCTTTGCCTTAATAATGTTTGCTGTTAATTACTGGCAGTGCGAATTGTATTATGTACAGACAGTTTTGCAACAGACATAATGACCCTTGTCTGGTTTATTTTATGGGATTTATATGTGTATCTGCTATGCGGCTATTACACGTCTGTTGCGGTCAAATATTAAATATTTACAAATGGGGCGTCGTTTAGGCCATAAAAAGGCAATTAGAATCTGCTTTGACCGCGGCGGCGGCTTTATTTGATTAATACATACTTTCACGTGTGTGCAGTGGAGGTATTTTGCAGAGATTAGAGAAATGCGCTTTATTTTATGCACGAAAACGGTCAATTATATTGCAGAATACAAAGCTATAGTAAAAGTCCTTTCAGATCAGAAGTCAAAAACTTTTTTCCTTTTGGCAATAAATAAAGTTTTCTGTCGCACATCATGTATAAACTTGCAAAAAAATGCATCAATTTCGCTCTCCCAGAGTTGCCATATATTTCCATTTATCCTATACATTGGAGAAAGAACAGAAAAAAGACCTAGCGATGCTGCAAACTCCTAAGTGGGTATCATGGAAGCTGTGCAGCGTTAATCGTCACACACATGCAGAAGTACGCGGTTCGAATCCCTTAGTAGGAGTATATTTGGCATGTGTGGTATCCTTATAAACGAGAAAAATAAACACTTTAAGAGGAAAAAGCTTATTAGAAAAGTGCAACAATGCAGGATATCAGCTTCAACTCTCACAATAGTGCATCTGGTCTGAATATAAAGCTTCTTAAGCACAGTACAACATTTATGACTTGAACATGTTTACTTTTCTATAGAAAGCCGTTAATTCCATGTTAAAAGTTCTTGCCTTGGCGCTGTCACGACCTATTGACATGTACATGGTTAAAAAGCCTCATAAAAGTTAAGGACACTTTTTGCTAAGCATAATTTTATGAGTATTATCAACAGAGGTAGTAGTTCTACTACATGTCCTTGGTTATAACAGAAGCCGGAGTCCATTTTTCTTGCTTCGTCCAAATAAACAAAGACAAAAGTAGAGGGAAGCACCGCACGCACAAACGCGGCTCACGAGCTGCTAATTTTCCTTGATAGGGATGACATTTTATTAACAAAAGTCTCGAATACTGCAGCTTACTACTGATATAACATTTACAGTATTATACGATATGGCATCCCTGAATCCTAAACACGGCCTTCACTTGATCCCTGCTTTCAGCGAGTCTTTATTCAAAAATCTGTAACGTGCTTCGTCAAGACTGAAAGGAAAGAAAAACTTCGTCATTTTTGCAAGGTCAGTAAAAAGATAATCCCGTGATTTCCTTCTTCGCAGTTTGCAAAGAAGAGAGTTCTTATAAACAAATCAAAGGAGTTCTATCAACATCCTGGACGGTATTTATCTTTAGTCAACATTCTTTGTATAAAAGTCGATTAATTACGTTTAATTGTTCACATGAAGTATCCTCAATAATATTCCAAACAAACAGACGACACATGTAAACAACTTAATTAAATTCCGTATTCTGATTGTACGACGTAAGACAATATTTAATTAAAAGTTCTCTTCAAAGGTTATTTCCCGCACACATTTAGCAATCGTTGTATTGTGTTCCATGTACTTTACAGACGAACAATTTGTATTTGAAAGGGCAAAAGCTCTTTCAAGAAGAGTTTCAAAATCTTCTTCAGGAATGTGAGATTTGCTCATCAGTGGCGGTATATTTGGATAAGTGATTGTTTGTTGAAGGATTACTTGACTGGGAAGGATAACACTTTGAAGACTATCTAGATCGGACATTAATACGACACAGTGATTGCCTAAGAAAGGCCTAAAATCCATTCAAAGAAAACAAATCCGTGTAATCCACAATTTGATTTAAAGTCTCTCACACCTGTTTTTGATTTTTGAAAAGCAATTAATTTGAAATTTCATTTAGCTGACTGTTTGTGGCCTTGCCATTGAACACAAAGGCCGCAGACCGAGTGTAGCAGCTCTTGGCCTTTGAAAGAGATCAAAGGCTGCTCAAACTTAATTTCAACCAGAGTGTGACACTCAATTGGAGTTAATTTTTAACTTTGAAGGGAATGTGGAAAAAGCTCATTTAATGTGAAGAGACAGAGACAGAAAAGTTTGATGGTCTGTATGAACGTTAGACGTATTATGCCAAATAAAGTTTAAATACAGCTATACATAAAAGTAATTTAAAGCAATTGACATTTTTGACTTTATAAACATCTTACAAGTTTTGACATTTGACTGTTTAACTTTTATACCTGTGTGGTTCCCAGAAAGAAACAAGTGGCGGTAGAAAGAAAAAACTTTGCTGTTTGTGTTTGAGAACCCTTTCCTTCTTTCTCTCTTTCTTTGCCACCGTGTTGCTGCCAAAATAACTTTTTAAACTGTCTCAAAAATAGGTCTTCTATTACTTTTCTTTTCGTCTCCATCTCATATCGGAAAGAATGACGACGAAAAAGATCCAATTACTGTCGCTCTCTCTCAACAAATATTCACTCGCAACTTGTGTTGTCACAGTTGTCTTGAGCGTATTCCATGCATACCGTAATCCACTGTGGTAAGGATAAAAACAAAGCCGAAGGAGAAGAAATCCAATAAGTGAGATTAGAGAGAAGAAGAAGTCTTTCTTTGAGAAATCGAAAACAGTCTGAAGCATCTTTCCGGAACATGGCTTCCACTCTTTTATTTGATTCCCAGTTTAGACAGATTTGCGGTGGTGGTGGAGATTCAATTTTGCTGCTTGCAAGGACAAAATAAATATAAATTGGAGAGGCTTGTTTGAAGCCTTTTTGAAGCCATTTACACATTCTATCACAAAATGTATTCAGAACTCATAATATCTACACATGGGCGCAAGCCCGTGGCTGAATGGTTAGCATGCGAGACTTCCATGCAAGGGGGCCGGGGTTTGAATCCCGGCCTTGGCAGATGGATTTTTCAAATGCGCCAAAAAGCTGCCACACCCAGTCTAAGTCATACAGATTGTAAGCTACTGGCAATCCCAGCAATAACTCTTCTTGGACTTGCCCTTGGCACATTGCAATGAACCTGAAAAGGTTGTACATTAAAATATATTAGAAAGGGATGCATAGCAAATATTAAAAAAATGTCATTAATATAACTTTTGCCTCTCAGTTAGTACTAATGATAACTGCAATAAAATTTTGAGCTAATTTTTGACCCAGTGTAATTTCCCCTTTTGATACAGTAATGTAGTTGCTCTCTAAAAGAACTGTTTACTGTGGCAGTTATTGCTACGATCATTAGTGATTCTATATGTATTCTGAAGGCTCTAGTTTACTCAAAAATAAAATTGTTTCATTGTTTCAGACACAAGGCTCGATTCCTCCTAACGGACAATGCCGATGCAGATGTCCCCTGGCATGCAGTGGATAAAACTGAGTTCCATTTCTCTATCGGGACAAAGGACAACTACTTCCTTATACAGGATAATGTGTTTACTGTAAGATGTAATATAATGCTTGCATATTTTGTTCTTAAGATGGTTATTTTTCTTTTTTGTATATATTGTTTCTATAGCCAGGAGCCTGCGACTCAAAGACTTAGTACTTTATAAATTAGTATGTAGATATCACATTTTTTACTTTTATCACCGGATGCAACCAAGGGTCGAATCACACGTTTAATCCCAAGGCAATACCCATTCGGTTTCATCACAGTTTAAAGACCTGCGGGTACCCGGATCCGGACCCGGATCCGCAGATCCAGCTGGATCTGGACGCGGATCCGTCAATTTTTGGATCCTCCAGGAATACGGATCCGGGTCAAAACTATTATAATCAGACTTTGCAAAATGAGTTCAAAAATTTAGCATCAAGACTCATGTCTAGACTACACTTTTAAATGAACTCATTTAATGGACCTCCGGAGACTTTAGCTTTGTAGTGTGCAACCCTTAACCTCCATGTAGTAAGAGAGTATAGCTGGACCCGGATCCGGCCGGAACCCGGATCCTCGGATACACCTGGATCCGGATCCGCCGCAAAATCCCGGATCCGCACGTATTTATATGACATCACTTCCAGCTCCGAATGTTTTCATGCTTATCCTCAATTGCTTCTCAGATATTCCACACTCCTCCTGGTTAGTCGAGGGATGCTCCAACATGTCTTAAAACTAAATAGTAGTTTGATTCATTATTTTATTATAATTTATTATGTTCCTTATTAGTTCGTAACCATCACTGTCGCAGCCCGGCGCCATTTATGAGCCACCACCCCTTATATTTTACATATGTATATTACGTAAATAATATCCAGACTATAAATTTAACCGTTTCAGGTCCTCCCAGGTCAAAAGGTGTCCCTTATCTCTGGCTGGGACATGGTTCTAAGTTCAGAAAAACTGGCCACCCTGACTGAAAACGAACGAAAATGCAGGTATATTATTATGATTGAATCTTGGAAAGAGAGAGACAGAGAGAGCTTTGCTAGATCTGTATTTCGGATCGGTAGTGCGACAGCATATCCCAAAGCTCCATAGACAAGAGAAATCCTAATGTACATTCATTTGGGTCAAGGAACTCTGTAGTTGTGCCGCTACCGCGGTTTAAATGGAATTCAATCTTTATTCGATTCTTGTAAAATTTCTCCTGTTGAATATATTATTTCATACTACCCATACTTTAATTGTTTCTAGATATTTTAACTTAAAAGTATTAACCCTGGACATTCTATTATGTACAGTTATTTAATTAGAGCAGCCTAAACTTATGTAGTGTTTACTACAGTGCTGAGTCGCAAATGCACTACACCCGGAATTTTTCTCCCTTTTCTCCTCCTTTTTTCCGGGTGTAGTACAAATTTGCCGGCAACAGTACTAAAAAGCTCAAAGTTACTACATAGGGAGAAGAGCTGTCATTCGAAAACTATACATACTAGAAAGCTCTAACTTTCTTTATTAAGCTTGTTTTAGGCCTAACTAGACCGTAAAAGGACATCCAGTAAGATATATTTACTGTGACACATCCAAGATGATGTAAATAGAGGTGAAGCCGAGTACCTCAGCCATAAAGAGACAAAATTTCCCGTGTGTGAGCCGATCGGCAGAAGTAGGCTGTAGTGCAGAAGAAAATATGTTGTGTTTTGCTATGCAAATAAAGCTAAGAACAGTGTTAAAGTAAATTTCTTTCAGGTCTTGGGAATACTTCTCCTAAGCAGTATGTAGTTCTAGTACATTATGTAAATAACATAAAACACGAAAAAATGTTGTATGATACAATATGACACAGCTGCGTATTTCTTCTGAAAAATACTTCTGCCGTCCCTCTCACGTGCGCCACAGACCTGAGGGATTCTTTGGTCCAAATGTGTAGTCTAGACAAAAGTTCTTCTGAAATTCTTTTGCCGGGTAAAGAGATTACCTTTGCAATATATATATGGTAGTAAATTAGATAAATTAAAACCTGAGTGTAATCTAATTAATATAATTATGCATCAAAACTATAACTAACCCTATTTGGACTTTTTTGGTGCAAAATATCTTCAGAGACATGTCATCCCTTGCCTTTTAATGATTGGCTGTCCCCTTGGCGCACGTAAAATGGCCTGTGATTGGCTGAAATGGCTCACATGTCTCACACAGATCTTGTGACGTCATCACATGATTCAGCTGTTGGCTAAATGCGGAATCAGACTTTTGCTGATCTGACCAACCTTTGAATTCACTCGCCTTGGACACATCCTAGAAAAAATGCAAAGAGTTTGTATTCCAGTGCTACTACTACGTAGTAGCACAATAAAGCGTTCCTTGACTGACTGCAAACAAATATTAAATGTTTGTTATATTTGTGCCTTATTGTTAGTAATTTAGTATTTAAAATTTAATTTAGTAATGCCCGATTCTAACTTGCCCATGCATGGCCATGTGCATTCTCCGCCGAGCAGAATGCTACTTTGTTCTCCATGTTCATCGGGAAACAATAATATCACCGTTACATT
>LR137412.1:55032-80632 GCA_900659605.1 Tisbe holothuriae | reverse complement strand
GTGTGTTCTGTCGCCCTGCTCTGGAAGATCTATTTCTGTCCTTCCGTCGTCGTCGTCTACCTTAGATGAGATTTTTGAGAAGCTCCAAAACGGGCCATGGGAAGAGCGACGAAGACGAAACAGACCCCGCCTGACCCGGCCGATCAAGGACATGTGTTACTTCATGTAAGTAACCATTTTACTGTGCTTTTGAAGTTATAAATAGAGAAATAATCAAGGATATAGACAAATATAATGTAATGCATAAATTTTCATCGTAAGGACACGTGGCTAAGGGGGCGTGACATCTCGTAAGCATCCACGTAACAACAACCCCAAGTTCGGCTGGGTAGAAGAAACTCATTGTGCAGAAAGAGAAGAAAACGGAGAAAGGAACTTTTTTCTATTTTCGTCTTTCTGTAAAATGGCTGTTGCAACAGAAGAAGAAGCACACATAACGGTTGCGCATAAAACCTGCTCCTCCTCTTCTTCTTTCCTTTGTCATGGGTTTCAACCGTATTATCCTGCACTATAAAAGGGTTTCTCACTTATATAAACTTGGACCCGGTTTTATAACAAGTGTATTGTATAGATGGCCTACAACCAGTTTTATATAATATACACCCAGTCTCAGATATAGTTGAAACCCTTTGCTCATTTCAACTAACTCAGTATTTATTGTGTTTTATTCGTCAGATATTTACATGTTCAATATATATCCTTGGTACAAATACATATAATTATCTTGAATGTATCCATGTATGAGTATGTTTCTCTCTCTCTCCTCCGCCCACACAGTAACTGCTACAACATTTGCAAAGCGGAGATGAGAAAAAAGAAGAAGTAAAGTGAGAAGAAGGACTAAATTTATTCCTGAAGTAGACATTAGAAAAGAACTCTTTTAATGCGACCTTTCTGAAAAGCTGACTCAACTGACATCAAGTTTGACGAACGTTTCCTTAGAACTTTTGTAACGTTTCTAAATTTATATATCGCCGTTTTAACGTTTTTACATCACGAGTATATACGTGGCTGTCAGTCTATATCTTGGGAAAAAACTCATCTTTTTTTTCTTCTTCTTCACTGCGGCCTTGTTTTTGGCAGCTCTGCTGAGTTCGCCAACTGCTTCTGCTGCTCAAGCTATGAGCTGAGCTGCTCAGTACTAGCGGCCTTGCTGACGTCATCCGAGGAGGAGCGCCAGTAGGAGAGAGGGAGAAAGAGAGAGAGAAAAGGGCTTTATCCAAAAAGAGTGAGTAAGTCGAGAAGAAAATAAGCGTTTTCTTCTCTCTGCTGCAGAGTGAGACGACAAAATGGCACACATACGCAGAGAGTAAGTCAAAAGTATACAGCAGCAACTTTTGCAAACTTTGCCTTATTTCAGGAGCTGTGGATTTTGTGCACACACATACCCAACCAGTGCAAATGCAGATTTGGAGAGAAATGGCTTTCGAGTGAAATCGTACTTGACTTCATAAAAGTGCATCGAGGATTTTAGGCCCTGTATTCTCAATCTCTTAGTATAAAATTTGCCCTAAACCATTTATCATGCTATGTATAAGAGTAATCCTATAAATATATACTTGTAATAATGCCTGTTTTACCTGCTTAATGTTAATTTAACGAACTTGTCTAACTAGCTGCCTTGATATGTAAAATAACTGTAATGTCCGATTCGTGATATGCAAAACCATGTTCCAATGTAATTTAGCAATGCCTTCTTCTTCCTTCTTCTCCATTCTCATTATACACGTCACTCTGCCGTCTTCTTCTTTGATCGGTTTAGGCGCAAAGGCTGAATACGGCCTTGGCAACAACAACAACAACCGACAGCAAAAGGCCTTTATTTGGAGTATGACATGATTACGTCATGAGGTCAGTTGGGCGTGATTAATTGGATGATGAGGATGAAGACTTCATGAGGAAGGCAGGTGGAAAATTTGCAATATGTAGGGAAATATGTGGGGAGATTGGCCTTTATTGTATTAGGTATAGTTATTGCTGTTTTATATTATAATACGTATATTTGCTCCAGGAACTAACTAAGCAACTAATGCAGTATATTTATAGTACGCAAAGTTGCCGACAGTATTACTGCATTAGGAAATAAAATGCTATGTAATGGCTCCACTTTTAAGTTTCCACTTTCCGTACTTTTCTTACACACTCATTCAACTATACTTTACGAAGCAAATCGAGGTAACTAAAATATGTGGATACACCAATGTATACTATAGTTAAACTTAAAATAGGCAATTACTTGATCGAGCATTATCTGACGTAACATGTATCTAATTGAGCATGAGACCCCATTCACTCCCGTCCTTTCCTTATTTGATATTTAATGAAATGTTTAACCAAGACTACATACGCGTGGATTCTCAATTAGTACAACGTACACCACCTTAATGTCTATTACGGCAGTATATTAACAAAGCCACTCCAGAATGTATGAAGACATTATTACTATTAACATTATTATGTACGCAAATGGGGGAATGAGCGCGGGGAAGAGGAAACTAATAGTATTCTGCTGACTCGGCCTAGAGGCCTTTAATAAACATTAACCGTGGCATAGGATCTCATATGGGTATACTTCAGAGACTAAACCAGGTTCTAGTGTCGTATCTTCAGGTTGTCATACTCAAGCGCGGTCTCCAGGGAGTTTGCTCTGGAGGAGTGTGTAATGTGTAGAAGAGAGAGTCTCCTAGTGACGTATGCTCTTTTCATCTTGTTTTAGAGAAAAAAACTCTCTTCTTTTATTTCTCTGCAAAGAAGAAAATTGTGCTCACGTCAGCGTCGTTGCTACGAAACTTAACGATCTATTAGGGTCATACATTTTCCTTCTTTTATGGAAGAGGAGGAGAAACCGTTATACATCAGGATTTGAATTTAATCAACTTCTCTCATCGGTCAAAACCTCTTCTTATTACTATTATCGGGGAGTGTGATCTAAGGGACATTTCTCATGTCGGCCTTTTTTGTCCGAGAGATATAACTTGAAGTGGATGGGGAGAAAAGGGGCCTTGATTGTCTGTCCAGTGGACAATGGGTCCAACTAGGAACTAATTTCATATAGAGACATGTGTTAGATTCCAAAGGCTCTATCTAGTGATACCACTGTGCCTCTCCCAGCTGCATTTTTGGCAGCAGTGGAAGAAGGTCCAATTTTGAAGGAGGCTTTTGAGAGGAATTTGGGGAGAAGAAGAGGATTCTGATTTGTCTCATCAATTGTTGGGTGGACCATCTCTCCTCTCTCTCTCTCTCTCTCTCTCTCTCTCTCTCTCGTCTCTCTCTCCGTCTGATTAGGGCGTCTGATTTTGAGCAGGGAACTTGTACTATGCTACAATACACGGGGACAACAACAACGCCAGTTCATAAAAAAGTGCGCGAAATGTGATCTTTTTATCCGACATTTCCTTTCTTTTTGATGTCAGTAGAATGTGAGTTGTCGTTTATGCAGATGGGAGAAGAAGAAGAAGTAAAAAGGCAACTGAAAGCATGGATGCGAATGTTTCGCCGAGATTTATTGCATTGCTTAGAGTACATTGTATGTGATTATTGCTCAACGTGGCTCAATGCTTTAGTCTGTTTCAAGCTTAAAGAGGGACATCCACAGTAGAGGGTTGCTATTCAATTAAAGGCACTCAATCCAGTGGCATCCCTGACCCACTCTCCTTGACTTTTATTCCCGAATCCTTTTTCGGGCATATCTAAAAGTGGCTTCTTGGACAGACTTGAGTCATAAAACGGATTGGACTCTCTCTGTCTCTCTTGGCAATGTCGTCAACTGAGGAAATGTGTCACTAGGGCTCTTAAAGAAGAAGAAGAAAAAGTCTCCTCCTTCAAGCCTTTCTACGTTTCAAGACCATAAATAACGTGCATTGCGTAAAGCAGAAATGAACCGTGGAGTGGAGTTAGAGGGGTGCAAGGAAGCTAATATCTAAGCAACCAATGGATTTGGTTCCTTGCACTTGCAGAATGAGTATTTACAATTTTTGGAACCAAATTGAAATGCTAATTGTATTTCATATACATTTTAGGCAGACTTCTTCTTTGCTATTCAACCATATATTACTACTTACATGTATTCAACCCCTTTATGTGCCCAAAATGTACTTCAAGTAAGTTGAACATAGAGCCCCGCACCCTCTTCGTTAGAATACATGTAATATATTTTATATGATGTGATCGATTTCTTGCATTGTTTGCTCAGCCGAATATGGAAGCGAGCAGCAACAAACATACATGCAGAGTGGGCAGCAGCAAAACCTTCTTTGTTGTCGTTGCTAGGTGGAATATTATGGTACAGCAGTTGTAGTACTAAAAATATAATTACTTTTGTACAAACAATGTGTCTCTCTTTTTGCGACCATAAATTATGTCAGGAGGAGAGGACGTCGTCAGCTGTTACCGATCAACATCATATCTGGTGACTGCTGTTGGTGACTAAACTTTTTTTCAGACTTCCCCAAAAAATGATTATCCTGGCGGTCACTCAGCAACCTTTTTTGTTGTATTATATATTGTAAGTCTCACACAAGGGCCTTAAAATGGCATTGCTATTGTTGTAGTATTTGGCATCTTCTTATGTTCAAGGTACAACAAGCAACAGTATAGCTGCGGTTGAATGTATTTTATATAATAACTTAATATACTTTTCCTCATCTCCATTTAAGTCACTATGATCTAAGTACTTGAGTAATTATCGCAGTGGAATGTCTTACCTGATCAATTCAATGATGATAATCTGAGGCAATCTCCATGTCAAAGTACATATTCAATGACAACAATTTCAAATAGATGCGGCACCTTACCGGCCGCACACGCCGCACATTGGCGGGCCGCGGCCGCAGCGGCCAATGACAACGACGCAACAGACCGTCTTTTTCTTCTTCAACATGTCACCTATACACAACTTTAATGTGTGATACAATCACTGTATCGTCAGTGGATTTCGTGTAACAAACACTTAATTAACACCGCATATACACTACCAGGTTTTGTATGTCGTAACAGGAACAATGATCACTCGGCTTCTCATTTCCTGGTCAACTGTCTGTTGTAGTAGAGTGTATAGAATGTGTGTGTTTTTCTTTTCTCTTCTGCTTTCTCTCTTGCTCTCCTCTCTCCTTCTTCTTCAGTACTGAAGAATAACTCTTGCCACTACTTGGATCGCTCACTCGCCTCTTCTTCTTCTTTCCTCTTCTTCTTCTCTCCCTTCGGCCTTTTTTCAAGGAAGGAAACAAAAGCGAACGGGCAAGTGAGTTAGTTGTATGAGAAGAAGAGGAAGAAGAAAAAAGTGCGGTGAAGTACTCAGCAGCATTTTGCCTCCTTCCTCTTCTTCTTCTTCCCTGGCAGCGGTAGCAGCAGCAGCAGCTCCTTTCTTCGCTTGGCCTTCTTCTTCCTTCCAGTTTTCTTCGACTTTAGCTGACATAACCCACTTTGGCCCAACAGCTAAAACGCGGCGTCGGCAACGCTCATACGACAAAAAGGGTGCTGAGCGCCACTGCTCTATCACATACACGCGCGCGTGCGCGGGGGACGTCCATGCGCTCAGCAGCCTTAGCCATATCCTACCCCACGCCCACCGGGGCACGCATACGAAGGACACCCGTCAGAGCGCGCTCAGGGCGAAATAAGTCGGCCAAAAACGGCAAGGCCACACTCACACACATTGGCAAGAAGAAGAAGAAATTGGGGAATGAGCCGGTCTTCCTTCTTCTTCTTCCGTTTCAGAGCTGGGAAAAACTCGTTCCCTTTTAGAAAGCAGTTTGCGCGCGGCAGCAAAAGCGCGTCCTTCGGAAAAAAGACTCTTTTCCCTGCTGCGGCTATTCCGCTTGCGTGCGTGCGCACAGCTTTGGGTTGTAGCTGTAGTAGTAGGGCTAGTAGTGCTCACACACACACACGGTAGCAGAAGAAGCAGTGTAAATGGCCTTGTGGGAAGAAGGAGAACTTCTTTTTCATTCTCTAGCTAGGCCTGCATTTGGCCTACTCAGCTATTTTTTTCCCTTCCTCCTCCTCTTCTTCTTCTCCTTGAGAAGTATGTGAAGAGATGATCGTACCGATTTAAAGACATGAACACATTGTAAAATGTTTTACGAACCGAGATTTGAAAGTGTGCATAAGCCCAAAATCGTACTTTGCTTCTAGAAAAAAAGCTCCTTTCCTTCCAAACCTTCTCTCAGGAAAGAAAGAGGAAATTGACTTTTGATGTGGCTGCACGGAATGTGACCTTTAATTGGTTAGGAGATTCCACATAGTTATAATAGCTCTAATAAACCTTTGTTTCTCCACTGATGACATGTGCAAAACACAGAAGTCTGAAACAAGACTCTTTTTCTTCTTCAGACATTTTTGCTACGTGCGCACTGTGCACAAAAGAAGAAGCTGGAAGAAGAGAAAAAGTTTCAAGTTTCGCTTTAACGGAAAAAGAGAAAAGTCGCAAATGCTCTTTCTGGGATGTGTGGCAGCCTTGTTAGAGTATATTTTTAAATCTATAGCAACCTAATATTAAACGTTGATGATATTATGCATAATCTTTGAAAGATAGCTGACGAGTTTTAGTTCAACGAAGGAGTTATTTAAATCGCTTCATAATCGATAAGCTAGTTTAATTATAGCTCAGACTTTTAGAGTTCAGAAAAGTTTTCTGCTGTCATGATTAAGCACACAAGTACAACCTGTTCATATGTTCGTTTATGCAAGAAACTCTGTACGTTGTAAACTTCGTTTTTGTTCCTGGAAGAACATGTTCAACTGTTGAAATTCTCCGGAAAATGTCAACAAGGCTTCCTTAACCAAGTTTCATTTCGGTTACCACAGTGGCGTTGCTGAAGCGATATTCACAAACCAATAGAGAAGAGAGAGAGAGAGAGAGAGAGAGAGAGAGAGAGAGAAAGGAAGGAAGGAAGGAAAAGCCAAATTAGATTCCAGAGAGGAAGTACTGTTTTCGTTTATTGAAAGCACTTTCATTCGAATACATATGGCACCGTATCATACTTCTGCAAACGTGCAGTCACTGGCACTGGATAACCCAAGAAAGAGTGTTAATATATTCCAATATACATGTTTTTTTAGTTTTTGCTGGATCATCCCTGGTGTTACCCAAGGCACTACCTTTTTGGTTCATTCACCAGACACACCATGAAAGCTCAAGTGCCGCAGGGGGGATTTGTACCCCCGACCTCCTGGGCCGCAGGGACGAGCAACTTGCGATCACGGCTACCACTTCCCCCCAATATACATGCATTATGCTTATTATATAATCGAGTTTTGTATGCAAACATAATATCATCAATATATCAGTGCACTTAAATCTCTACAGATTTCCCACAGTCATAGAACTCGGGACCGAGCCAAGGTGCACCTTGTACTTATTTTTTAACTTAGTTACAGTTTCACAAAGTGCTGAGAAAGTTATGCCGAGTAACATTTTTCTCAGTGTAACAGTTCCCACATACTGATGTACGACTTACCCGAAAAATAGTATTGCCGAACATTATAGATTAGTGAATACAGTACATTATTGGTCTTGTTAAAGAAGGCTCACGTGAGTCCGCCCAATCAATGTTAAATAGGCACGATCACACGTTCTTTTAACATATTTTCAATCATTGGATATACTGCAATTATTATATACAAAGTTAAATCACAAACACTTAATTGTTGGGCAGTCAGTGCGCTACCCTTATTTGTCGTTCACCCACATCGTTGGACAATCAAAGGACGGGTGTGATCATATAACAAGTTCCAAGGAACACAACGGGAGAGAGGGAGAGAGAAGAGAGAGAGAGAGAGAGAGAGAGAGAGAGAGAGGAGAGAGAGAGTGACCGAGAGGGGGAGATGGCAAAACGTGATCTCGTTACGCAAAGATTTGAAACATAAAGTTTGGAGACGGGAGACGTAAAAGTTGATGGTCAAACGTATACAATATGTGTACATTCGCAGTATTTTGTACTAAGCCTTGTAATCCTTTACTCGTGACTTGGCCTTACGTAGCTTTAGAGAAGGAAAAGAATGAAAGCTACCTGACATTCGTGGAGTCAATTAATTAATCTAAATTATATTTTAATATGTTATAATGTTTACAATGGGGAGTGTTCGTGAAGTCAGTAAAACTGCCGTATCATATTTTATATTACTTTTGCTCCCATTCTCAACTGTGGCCTTCTTTTCAGTCTTTTGTTTGAACGCTTCATCATTTGAGTGAAGCCTTTATTCCAGATTAGACCTCGAGCCTTCACTCTTCTTTCCCCGGAATTTCCATTCATTGCGTTACTTTTAAACAATTGCGCATTACGAGACTTCTTTTGTACTGTAAAAGGGTCATATTTATAGATAACGGATTGGTTATCAACTGATTGACGCATTAAGGCCGGGCTTATCTCGTCATAACGCGCTAATTGTCTGATAATGAAGATAGCTTCTGTTGATAGAAGTTGCATTTCTACGCACTAATATTACGTCTTTTATGCATCATTTTTAGAACACTTTATACACATATTTTGAAGATTTTCCCCCAAAATAATTTTCGCTTTAATAGTTGTTTACAACCTGGAATACTACAATGCAATGCTGCATATATAATCATAGTAAATAGGCCGTAATTCTGCGATGGCAGTATTGTCCTTGGCTGAGTCGGTCTCTCATTCATCCAAAGGGGGTTCTTCCAAACAAACAACCCGACTGATGACTCATCTCATCCATGCGTAGGAGTCAAAACGAGATTCTAAAATGGGCGTCACACACTCATTTGCTTATATGGAAGAGGATGCAAACATTATTGGACTGTGCGGAAAAAGGTGCTTGTCTGGTCGATTATGGAGTTGTAGCAGCACAATATTGAGAGACAACCGTACATGGATAAGTCCGACCAAAAATGCATTGGCATATATGATGTAGACATCAAATATAGGAAGAGTGGCCAATTTTGATTCTTTAATATTGCCGTCACAACGTGCTAGCTATACAGGTATATGCAATGAAATAAAACTTGCTATTCCGTATTTGTCGTGTAGTTTTGTGCTTATTCAAAAGAGATTTGTATGTTCTACACTCATTTGCTAATAGTTTTCTGTTAGCGTAAACATTGATATCGTTAACACACTTTTAATGATTCTGTCAGCGATTCTCTGGTGTAACTTTTAATACTAATCACGTTTTCAGGGGGGCCTTAATTGAGCCGAGAGAGTCTCTTCCTTTGAAGACGTCAGGGTTGCCAGAGTGTCACTGATGTCAAAGGGGAAAGTATAGCCTATAGAGAACATGGCAATACAACAAAGTGGCATCCCTAACGTCTGTTTGTGACAAGAAAGAATCCCTGGCTGTCTTTTACGCTTCAACAGGTCTGCAAGAAGAAGGAAGAAGAGAAAACGACTTTTTAGGGAAATTAGAATAGGAAGATTGGAGCTGTTTCAAGTTTGTTTGTTCACTCTCACGCAGATCTGGGCCCAGGACACAGAATTTGTATGTTTACCCATTGGAAAATCCACACCGAGGAGAACATCAAAGGCGACAACGAATGTAAATGCTTGTAATAATACCCTTCAGAGGATTAATATAATATTCGCAGAGACGACGGCAAAATACGTTGCCGTAATCCTGTACACAAGTAGGGATTATCTAGTAGACAGGAGGGATCTAATGATTCTTAGTGCTTATGTATTATTCAGCCGGTCATCTGTCAAGAATAATGCCTAATTTACCTCACTGAAGGTCGAACTGGGAGGTGTTCTTGCCCTCAAAACGCTACTTCCGCCTGTAGGATAATGTGAAGCCACGCCTACTGTTTATATAGAACAAACTTCTATTACATTACTGTCCGTCTAACGTTAACCTCTCTGAAGGAATTAGTGTTTCTCATTCGTTTCTCCTTCCGTGTGACCTTCAGACGGGAAAAGTCCTTGTTTCTCTCTCAGGAGGGGAGAGAGAGAAAGAGAAAGAAGCTGCCTGATTGCGTCCCTTGCCAATGGCAGGTTAAGCGGAAGAAGAATAAGGAGAAAAGGCCCTTCTGCCCACATGGAGTAGCAACATTCACCCATGTATAAGTAGTTAGAAATTGATTTTAAGCTTGGACACAAACCTACAAGACGGCAAGGTACACGTTAATATCCTAATTAGTATTTCGATCTCGTCTTCCAATATGATACCCCCAGACTATGATTTAATATATTCAATGGGCAGCACCAGAATGGGATCAATAAACAATATTGGCAAGCTAACATTGCCAGCCAAATGAGCAGCACAGTGAAAGCGAATGTTCCTAGATGTTATATGTTATATTGAACGTATAAGTCTAAGTCATTCATTCCACTAAAGCATTGAATTGCAAATTGAAAGTACTCAGTCAGTGGAGAGATGAAGTTCTTCCCTCTCTCTCTCTCTCTCTCTCTCTCTCTCTGTCTCTCCCATCCTTGAGCCCTTTCCTTCATTCATCTAATCTTCCCCCTTTCGGATTTCTTCTCTCCTCCCGTGCAAAAATGAGGTTTCCACTTTTTGCACATTATTGCCGGAATGAGCTCTTCACTTCATGATTCATTCAGAACTTAACGAATCACGAAGAAGACCTTAAAGTGCGCCGCATTCATTTTTGGGTCCCCAAAAAATCCTTCTGACCGATAACAACAAATCCCCTACTCCATTAGAGCAGGAAAACATTCTCCTTCGAGAGTATACTCTGTTTCCCTGTGACCTTGTCGTACGTCCAAAGGCCTCTTTATTCAACATACCCAAGCTCAGAATGAGTTCCTTCTTCTTCTTCTTCTTCGTCTTCTCGCTCCAAGGCCAGAGCGGACTGAGGCATTCATACGCAGTAGTGCAGTGCGTATTATTGTTCGATACGACCTTGGGTCTGTGTGGGAGTTTGAGCCGAGCAGAGGCAAGGAACTTAAAGAGAATCAAGATTGCTAACAATTGTAACTATACATATTTAACATACTAACGAGGCTTCTTTACAGATATTTAAAATGGACTAACAAATGATAATTCCTGTTTCCACACATGGAAGTTCCTTGAGTAGGGTCTTATTTTTCCATCCTTCTTCTTTCTTTCTCTTGAGCCCTGCTGATGATAACAACGACCTTGAGCACAACAACATGGCGGCCATCACTATTTCGGCCTATATTCCCATCTAATGGCAAGGCATCTAAAGACATCCTCATATGACAAATGAGGATATGCTAAGAAAAGAAGGAAGACCCTGGCAGCCCTTTCAGTTCACACTGCTGGCCCACTTTTCAAGGCTAAAGGGGGGAAGAAGAAGAGAGATAGCTATCCTTACAATGCAATATCCTTCTCTCTCCTCTTACAAGCGGCCCTTTCAATTTGAGAAATGAAAGCAGCGTGGCCTTGCTTTTCGGAGGAGATGACAAATCGCTTCCCACTCAGTCGTGACGTTCTAAGGTGAAAATAGCACACAATCCATTTATGCGAGGAAGGCCAAAACGTGCCAAAAAGGTGTGAACCACACACACACAAAACTTGGCTTAAAAGGTTTTTTCAAATGAAGGACACGCTTCGGCATGCAAGCGAGACGACGACGTGGAGAGAAGAGCAAAGTTGTTCCGGGCTGAAGGGCAAAACCATTTTTCACTTGTCGAGACTAGAAAGGAAGATTTCGGGGGAACAAGATCGTTGGATCGAGAAAACCTGCTGGGATCACAGTTGGTCGGGAATAGGCATAATTAAATATAGCATTTAATCATGAAGGGACTATTGTATATACACAAGGAGCCTTCTGCTAATGGCATGCTGTTCTCGCTCTCTTCGTCTCTCTTTAGGCCTCCTTCCCCTAAACGCAACTCCAGTGTACAGTTGACCTTGACCAAGTTTCTCTTCCTTACAGCGCTCAGCCCAGTTCTTCTTCTTCCTCATTTGCTTCTCCCTTGGCAAACAGCGTGGAGAAGAAAGCTGGCTGGAGTAGGACTCGAGGGAAAGAAGGGCTCATTTGGGCGAATCGTGGCGGAATTAAATTCATATTGAAATGAAGGCGGTGGCATCGTTAATTGGATGGAACAATGTTGTAGTAGAGGGAACATTTAATGTGAACAAATTTTGCATGCTTCATGTTTTATATAAATTGTGTCAATTTTAAACGCTTTTATTTAATATGAAGGAAGTCATTTTCAGTTACGGGAGTGGCGAAAATATCCTGAAACGAAAGGATACCCGAAACGAGTACGAATTATAACCTGAATCAAGGAATCAGGTTGGTACACTGCCTTTTCAACAAAAAGGTTGCGTGATATTTTGTTTCAAATTCCCGTCGGAATTGAGTAGATAAAATACAAATATACTGTTTATGACTGGCAATCAAGAGGGGGTTGCCGATTTTGAATATCAAGAAAGGGGGTTTATGAAAGGGTTTTTGAAGAAAAGGTGTGCTTTTTGCTTCCCTTGTGGTTAAAATGAGGGGCTGCTATAGAAAAAGGGGAAATAGGGGTGGTTCTGGATTGTGTTTATTAAAGAAAAAGGGTGCCATTTACTTTCCTAGTGGTTAAAATGAGGCGCTTTAATGGGGAAAAGATGGACTGAGATGATTGTGGATTGTGTTTATAAAATTTAAGTGGTTAAAATGAGGGAGGGGATTTAATGGAATTAGGGGAACTGGGGTGGTTGTTGATTATGTTTATTAAAAGAAAGGTGTGCTTCTTGCTTCCCTAGTGGTTAAAATGAGAGGCTTTAATTGGAAGAAGGGGAACTTGGGTGGTGCACCATGGTGGTTGATTATTTAGGGGGTCCGTGGTGGCCGAGCTCGCTAGTCGCTCGACTCTGGCAAAGGAATCCGGGGTTCAAATCTCCCCCTGCGCAAAAAGCAAAAAGAGCATGGATGTATAGATGGAAAGCCACTGAGCTACCAAAACGGTATTGATATAAAAGAAAATAGGTCAGTGCCACTAGGGAAACTCAGAGACGCACCTCTATGCAAAATGTGACACGGCACACACGCTGTTGAACATCCCTAGATGGATTGTAGTAGGCTTCCCAGAAGCAACAGCGTTACAAAAAAGGTTTATTGCTTACCTAGTGGTTAAAATGAAGGGCTTTTATGGGAAAAAGATAAGCTGAGATGATTGAGGATTGTGTTTATTAAAAGAAAGGTGTGCTTCTTGCTTCCCTAGTGGTTAAAATGAGGGGCTTTTATGGGAAAAAGATAAGCTGAGATGATTGAGGATTGTGTTTATTAAAAGAAAGGTGTGCTTCTTGCTTACCTAGTGGTTAAAATGAGGCATGGGACAATATCAACTAGTGACTAGCTCATCATGGAAAAGTTGAGATTTAATGTATTCTTTAACAGAAATAGTGGGCTTTTATGGGAAAAAGATAAGCTGAGATGATTGAGGATTGTGTTTATAAAATAAAAGGTGTGATTTCTTTTTTGTATGATCTTCTTTTTTATGTTAAGTAAAAAAATCTTCAAATCCCAAACTCAGTTTCTTAAGTTTTGCATATAAAATGGTGGAATTGAAGCAAAAAGTATATGCTTAATATCAACAAACAGATTGCAGTTAGATTGAAGCATTATTTGGTAGCATTCTCGTAACCAAATCCTCTAGAAGCATGTGCGGCTAGCTGTATATTAAACAATGCAATGACTTAATTTATTACTTACTGTAGAAATTTTATATAATGTAAACAAAGACCGCATTAATACATGCAAATTTATGCTGAAAATGAGTTAGACCACCTGAGGGAATCCTCCATTATTGAGGCTCTTCGCAAAGATGTATTACGAGTATCAATCCCCACTCTACTTTTCTCCCCAGCTTTTCGCCTAACTTGCGTTTTCCCTCCGTGAATAATTGATGCCAAACTTTGTTTCCTGAAAGAAAAAAAAATGATCTACTTCTTAAACCATCTTTGCGGCCAAAAACGCGGTTGAATGAAAATTCAAGGGAACAAATACTATGTATCGGAAATACGGTATATTTTGGCTGTCTTCGTATTAATTTATATAATTAACTCTCACTCATTTCATAGCACTAACTAAGTCAGTAACACTTGTAAATAGTGGCACGAACTTTGATCGACTGTAGATATTGCACTTATTGCAGAATGTATCAGGATTTTTAATAAATTTAATCAATATATTGGACATTGAATGAATATTGCAACCCATCGGCCTATAAAAGAGAACGGTTCTTTCTTCTCTACTTAATTAATGAAGTTACGGACAAAGACTTTTCCATTGCTTATGAGTTCCATCTATAGAGCTTTATTAAATTCCACCCCCTTTCCTCGGAGTCGCCGAATCTCCCCATGTATTCGCCTTGTAGAACGTATCCCGCACCACATCTGGGCACTCACTGTCCTCCTTACGCTTCTTCCCAAACAGGTGGTCACTCCGGGCGTTGTCAAACTGAATATTGGTCCGGACACTGCGCCCGTTGAGCTCCTGCAGCGGGCGCGCGTTCCCGGCCAGCGGCGCCTTTGGTGACAGCGTGTCCCCCTGCATGAGTGTGCGGAGTCGTTCCAGTGCCCGGCGGGTCATGTAGATGGGCTTGTTCATGATGACCCAGGTGACGGACTCCCAGCATCCTGGGTAGGTGGTGCTGCCCTCGTAGGTCATGTAGTCCTCGGTGGAGGGGAGGAGGTCGGAGAGTTGGAGGTCGGAGACGGGGTAGTTCTGGTTGCGGTACACAACCTGGAAGACGATAAATTTAGTATTTTAATGGCTTATGATATTTTAAGTCGCTGTTTGTTAGAACACAAACTGTTCTTTGCCTCTATACAAGGTGTTTTTATTCATTTGTCCGATTTTATACCAAACCAAAATATAGAAAACATAATTTTACTACAAAAAAGTCATATATTATGAGTAGAAAATAGTTTGAAGGTGTCTCTAAAGGTCATATGCAAGCCTCCCAAATGCAATAAATAATATTTTATTTATCAAAAATACAATTTTACTTGTTGCCCTTTTTGTTACTTTTAGGCAAACATTTTCACCCAGCTTTGGTTCAGGGCTGCCAGGTGTACTAATTTTTTTTCTCGAAATTATAAATACATCCAAAAAATATTCCCGCTTCCATCTTTTATTTGCTGCCCTTGGAAGGTCACTAACTAGTGTAAAAAGCTGAGTTACAGCCAAAGGAAATCGGACAAATGAAAAAAACACCCTGTACGATTGACCCGTTTGTAAAGCTTAACACATTTTAGATTCATTTAACTCTGGTAATCTGGCATTATTTAATTTAACCTTTCTAACAAGTTCATTCAAGGTATAGAAGACCTCTCCAGCAATGATATTAATAAGGGAACCTTTCTCTCCGCGGCGTCCTATAAAACCGGAAAAAGTTTTGTTTTTCCTTGTCTTCTATTCCTTCTTCCCTCTGGGCTGTCACGTCATTCAAGTCGGCAATGCGACAGATATTATAGCACAAAGTCTTGGATAACCAAACACTTTTTATGCTTTCAAACCCCCTCTTTTGATCCAGTTAAGTATCTTGATTACAGCCTTAGATCGTGTGGCTGACATGCTGTAGATAAACGCAAGAAGATTCTCTTCTGCGGTTTGGCTTTAGACGGAAAATCCCTTTTCGGACTTTGCAAAAGGGGATTTGGATGGGATATAGCGGCGGATCTGTGTTAACACAAAAGTGGGATTGAACCGATTTTCATTCTGGAGCCACAAAGGCCAGAAGCACAGTAGGTTCATTATGCAAAACTTGGCTATTTTCAATGAAAGTGCGACTTAGTAATACCTCCTAATATATATATTAACCTTACACAGAGACCAATAAAGAGCCTTAAGCTACCTAACACCACAGTGCAGTAAGATCGAACCTTGTAATTGGACACGAGAGATTATCACCGCTTCCAACTTCTAATACACACAGATGCGATTGAACTCTTTACTTCCAAAACTTCTTCTTCTTTCTCTTTCTCTTTCTCTTTCTCTTTCTCTCTCTCTCTCTCTCTCTCTCTCTCTCTCCTCGATCAAACTCTCGAAATTTTCCCCGAATACTTTTTGAAGCCTCCTCGATCCATCAGACTCGATCGGTTTCTGGTCAAGTGACTCAAGTACTGCTTCGTCATTATACAGCACTGGATTATTTTATACCGCTTCCTTTGATTGTTGTATTTTAAACAGAGTTCCGCGGCAAAAAAGTTTGCAACATGCAAACTGTGGTTTGAATAGAACAGGGCTGCCATTATGCATTATATGAGCTAATAATAACTATAAATGGCAGCCCTTCCTGGCAATAACGCGATCGTGCCTTTTTTATTCTTCTTCCGATGACTTTTTCGGGGAAGGCGAATAAGAATAAAAAGCTTTCCCTTCCAAGAGCGATGGCAGTGGCATATAATGTAATTAAGTTATATTCAGAGCTGCTTTTTCTTCTGAAGGTGAGAGGAGGGAGGAAAAAAAGGTTAACAATGGAACGAAGAAAGGTTGACGTTCTAAGAAATGTTTTGTTTAGGGAATTGTGTTGCTCTTTGAAGGCCGAAGGATCAGTTCAGAGCATTTCAAAAGGATAATGTCAGTAAATATCTTAATCCCATTTTAGGCTGTGTCTTCACAAGATGAGCAGCATAGTGTTTTATAAACACGTACAAGTTTTGTCTCTGTCGGAATCCCCGCTTTGACCTAACCTATGTTTAGGGATGTACGTATTCCCATTCACAGGACCTAACATGGCAGAACAGTTCCATTCGTTTGCCAAAGGACGTTAGAGTATTATATAGATTAATAACACAACTCTTTCCCACCTTATCAAACTGCTCGGCAATCTTCTCCAACGCCTCGTTCGCCTCCCTGTCCCTGTCCGTCTCCTGCACCATGACGGCCACGGCCACGGCGCCGTGCGGGTCCAGGATCGCCTCGCTCAGGTTCTTGAACAGGTTGGCGTTGAAGCCGAAGAGCTGGATCTCGGCGGGGAAGAAGCGGTGGTCGACAGAGTGCTCCGAGCCGGCCGAGGAGGCGTGGCTAGAGGAGGCGTGGCTAGAGGAGGCGTGGCCGTGGCCCCAGTGGAGGAACAGCTCCTCGAATTGGTATCTGGAAGAAGGTTTTAATTCGTGTTACTGGGTATTATTCCCCATCATAGTGCTGATCCATACTGAATAAACTGGGACCTGTTTGCTTCACAGTCCAAGTAATGAATAAAGCGGGGATTAAGATCCCCGACTAATGTCATAAAGCACTTGTATCCAATGATGACAGTGGTCAGTGCTGAAATTAAGAGGAATCATCACATTTGCAGATATGTTCAGTAAATAGTTGCTAACGATTGTTTTTGAAGTCCAAGACATTTATAAAGGTGGTCATACTTTATCTATCTTTATACATCACAATATGCAATATACGAACAATACTAGCTTTTTCTCAACTTCTGAGAAGGAACTTTTAGTAACATACGTACAACAGTAGAAGATCTGCGATGTCGAACATAGTCAATGCATCTTGGTCATGTTCCAAAGTCATGAAAACGAGAGAAAGAGGAGGAGCAAACTTTTTCAGATGAAACTTTCCAAATGGTCAGAAATTCTTAAACGACCGAGACCATTAGCGTGCAAACAACTTTAGATCGAACTTTACTTTTTCCATGTCGTTCGCTGTTCCACTTCCTTGAATGTATATTTCCTGACGAAACCGAAGAAGCCCTTTCTCCGTTTTATATTCGGTCGTAAGACTGGGAATAGTCACGATATTGTCTTCTTTCTTCTTTCTCCTTCCAGGGCAAACTTTACTGCTTTCTGATCTGTTGTGTCAACAGAAGGAAGGAAGGACGGTAATAGCTTGGGTCAGCATACAGCTAGGAAAGAAGAAAGAAAAGGGCTCTGAATTGTGACTAAATTGCAAAAAGGGGAGAAAAGGGCATTTTCCGCTTGTTTCGTTGTAACTATGAAAAAAGTTTGTGTTTCTCTCTCTGCCTCCAGGGCCTTCAGTTGAAAAAGTTTTCCATTTTTCTTCTCTCTCTCTATTGCGACAGCAAAAGAGTTGAACTGACCTACGGGGAATGAAAAAGCGTTTCATGGTATGACGAGGAGGAAGAAAGAGCTTGTTTTTCTGCAAAGGCGACAATATCGTTTAAAACAACGGTCAGTGTTTAAAGGTGCTGCTTCCGATAATTGCCATTTAAGACACGATTTCATTTTTTATACTCTTGCGGAGCCAATATTAGTCATTGTATTCAGTATTATTGACACAAATTATGTACATATATGATAGTAGTCTAAATTTTGAAAGTACACTTCTATTGATCTTAAATATTTCAAAATCTTTTCATGTCCCGTTTAAATTATGATATGCTTTTGGTTTTTATCAAAATACCGTGCTGCCATTTAGAACAAACATGTATTTTCACCGCCTAATTCCAAGATACATCTTTTGACTTTTAAAGCCACCTTTACAGCAACTGTGTGACTCACGCATAACTCACCTATAGGACAGCGGCCCTCCGGTAATATTAACACTAGCACCCATGGACCGGTCAACCTTGAACACCAGACTCTGCCCTGTATTCCCCAGCACACCAGACACCGCAGCACCCTTATCCACCCGGACCGGACCCAGGGTCGGGTCGTACACAAGCGCACGCGGCCGGATATTCACCGGGCTCTGAACACGGCCCTTGGAGCACAGCGTCCATGCTGGGTTGATCACACCCCAGTAGGACGGGCCGGAGATACCTTCATAGGTCCACCACTCACCCCAGTTAGCCCTGGCAGGGCTCAGGCACAGTAACAGTGGTATGAGTAGGAGTCTCATGGTTGTAGTATTACGATGTCTTGCTCTTATGAGACTAGAGCTCTTTCTTCCAAGAGACCTTCTCCGAGGGGAGAAGAAAGAAGGAGGAGAAGGAAGCGAGCGACGCGCGCCAGCCAACGAAGAAGAAGAAGAAACAACTATCATGGGATCGAACGGAGCGATGATCAGAAATAAGACATAAATGTCAAGTTGCAATGTATTACAATCTTGTATTCGCACTCGTATACGTGCATGATTCCATTAGTCATTTTTCTTTCTCATATCTCCGATGCAGTCACATACACGCATGCATGCAGTGTGAGCGTCGTCGTTCGCATATTTCCTATCGCCCCGCTTTGGTCGTAAAAATGGGAGCGAGTGTAAGTGAAAGGCAGCTAGCGGCGACTTGGTCTTCGTCCCTTATCTGCTTCCAGAATCATCTCCTTTGCCCCGATTTCCCCCAGCCCAGAAAACTTGTTCGAAGGGGGCTTTCCAGCGGCGCTCTGCATGAAGAAAAATAAAAGAAGCATCGTCCTACATCGCTACTGCGTTAGCTGGCCCCCAAAAAGGGCTGCTGGGAAGAAAGGAGAAAGAGATCGCGCTACTGCTGGAAGCATCGCTGCCTGCCTGGCTTTCTATCTTTCTTTTATATCTCGAAATGCAATGTACGAACGAGCGTCTTACGATCTACTGCTGACTCGGCTTTGAATCGTTTCCCGACGAAAAATGGACTTATGCCATTTGTTTCCTTAATAATAACTCCTTTTATCTGGGCATTGTGCATTAATAGACTCAGCACCAGAAATCTGGCCTCGTTTTTGCACACTATAACTTACTCCAAAGCACTTGGTGTTTTTCCCATGTCCAGTATACATTTCGTCCTCAATATCCTTGATTAACACAAAACCGTCCTTTTGCATACAGTTTGATGGAGGAGAGAGAGAGAGAGAGAGAGAGAGGAGAAACTTTTCTAGGGTGAAAGTGGGAAGAAAGTTTCCTTTGGAGGGATAGAGAAGAATAGAACAAGAGTGGAAATTGTAATCAGGGTAATGATACTTTGGTAGAGAGATATTGTGTGCAGATAATCCAAGAATAAAACACATCTACGGTATCCCCGTTTTGTCATAGTGTTGTGTAGTATATCCTTTCTTTTGAAACTGAAAACAACTGCCATAACATATCCCTCTCCTTTTTCTCTTCCGCTCTTTATATTCAAGTCTATAAAACTAATGTTCTGTTAGACAAGTGGCAGTGGCAGCAGTGGAAGGAAGCATTTCTCCTGTTCAAAATTTATTGTGTTCCAACATCTTTTTATGAGAGGCACAGTAGGTTCTAAAATGGTAAATATGAATGCTAATAGATAATAGTATTCACTGATGTTAAATGGTATAAGTTAACATATTAAATTAGTTAAAGTTCTAACCCACTGTGCGATAGTTGAGATATAAGACGGAAGAAAAGATGGAGTAGTTGTAAAAGACGGTCTGAAAAAATATAAGATAGAAGCGGAATCTTCTTCTCTGCGAAAATAGGGGATAAGAAATCAAGCATGCTGCAAAACCAACCTTCTTTTCTTCTTCCCTTCCCTCAGATTGATGAATAGAGACTTTGGAGAGAAAGAGACGACTCATGAAGAGCTTTTGTGGAAAATCAGGAAATAGGAGCCTTCTTCTCCTGATATGTGTTTTTCTTCCTCCTCAGCTCTCATGGGTCGGCCCCCCAAAAGAGAGAGGAGGAGGAGAAAATAGCCCCGTCGGAGAAGGAGATCTTTGTTTGCTGTAGAGTGGGGAAAAGAGCCCTTGCTAAGAGAAAGAAGAAAGAAGAAGAAAGAGGCAGCTGCTATTTCTCTCTGACTTCGTTAACTTGATGATGTTAGCAAAAGTCGACGGTTTAAGACAAGCGGGGAGAAGAGGAGAAAAAGACTGCAGTGGCGGAGAAGGTGAAAATTGGCTTAATAGAGGCTTGTTTCTTATACCTAACATGACATTTTCTGTTATCTGCAGACCTTTCAACAATAATGCGGGGAGGATCTAATCCATAGGAATGCAGGTGTTATATATTCATACACTTTAGCTCTTCTTCACTCTAGGGCTTCTTTCTTGCTCCTTCTGATTAATGAAGGAGTTAATGCAAGAAGACAGTGAATATTGTAGTGGCAGAATAGAGAAGACTGACACAGGAGAGAGAGAGAGAGAGAGAGAGAATTCCCAATGTGCCTCTGTTTGGTTTGCACTCCAAGTTGCTGGCCTAAATACATATTGGACAATCAATGAGGTCTGCTGTAGTCTCTACCATGGCAAGACACTGCATTAAATGGCTTTTCACTATCACCATTGCATTCATTATTGACCTTGGTTGGATTAATTGAGCTGTGTGGATTAAATCACAAAAAGAACTGAGTAAATGGTAGATGGATCTGTAAAACACTTTTAATGAGGAAATAAAGACCTTGAAAGGCTTTAGGATGTTTTGCTGTATTGCCTTTTCTTTGGTTGTTTTATTGTAAATCTCTCGAAGGAAAGGCGGTCACATTGGCTAAAATACAAAATTTACAGAACCTCAATTTCTATAAAAGGAATTACTTTATTCTTTACGGGATGTAAGAAAACGCAACCATAAATTTAATATTTAAAGGGTAAGATCAGAACCCACTGTGCTCCACTCCTTTCCGTAAAAGACACCGCCATGAAACCGGAGCGGAAGACGAAATAAAACCTGGAAAAGGCATTTTCAAAGACCGGAAAGGGGAATAAAAAGGAGGGAGGGAAAAAGTCGACATTGCGCAGTTTATGCAAATACAATGCTTTCCCCACACAGCGATTTTATAGCCTTAGAAACACATCATCTGCATGGGATATTTTATTTGCAAGGCATCTTGGCAGAAGTCCAATCTGGACGGGAAGTTTGTCTCTGGAACCACAACTAACAAGAAAATACAGGGCCGCAATTTAATTCTATGGATACTTGAGGCATAAAATATACCGGCACCAGATAAAATATAGAAGAGTAAGCTGCAATATTAGTAATATTAAATCATAACCTTAACTATATAATGAACCTATTAATTTATAATAGGTTCATTAGCTTTATTCACCCTGTATATTTTCACTCTCAGTGACCCTGGAAAGAAGACGCTTGAAGTATTTTCTCCTGTCTCCCAAACTCACTTTGAAACTTTATCCGTCAAACAAACGCTTTTTCAATTACACTTCTGCTGCCGGTGGTAGCCTATACCGGTATATATAATTCAACTTACCCTTGCCAAAGTGGCTTGTAGTTCTGGTGTCACATTCGGTGTACGTGTGCAATGTATACGATACAGCCAACGGGGCACAGTGGGATGAAAATGACTGTAATAATAAATCAAACCAAAGTGGCTATGAGTGGTATATTTAGACTCTGTTTAAGTCTGGAGTTGTTGTAATACTTGCTTTTATACTCAACATAGGTCCACTGTGGCATAGTAGATAGAAGAAGCAATAGGCCATTGGGGACCGATTTGCAGTGCAGCTAGCAGAGAGAAAGTGCCTCGTCGTTCAAGGCAATAGATTCTCATGAGTTATACGGATAAAAAAGTCCTCCATTCCCCTTTTTAACAACTTACTCAACCTTCGTTTTTCACTATCTAACCCATTTTCAGGGGCTCGACAAATTGTCACCTAGTTGGAAATTCAAATCACGAACAGCCATTCAGACAATTTTGTTCAGAGTTGAACCAAAATCACTTTTTCGAATGGAGCTGCTTTCCCGTGTGCAGAGATTTGCTTTGATGATGCCGGGGAAAAAGTTTATTAGCAAGGGTCAGATTTCTCTTGGGAAATTGTTGCTCATTTACTCTTCTTGTGCTCTAGGGGACTTAATTGAGTCGTATTATATTTGTGGAAGGGTTCATTCTGGACGACTCCATCACATACACGTATGTAATGCTATTTAAGTAAATGGGTAATTTTGTTGAAATTAATAATACGTTGATTTTCTTTAAATTGTCCTTTGCAACCCCATTCTAACAGATAAGAAGAAGTTGAAATATCATGAAATAGCGGGTACATATTTGGATTTTTGTTGCAAAATTGCTCTTAGGGTACAATCTAATAAAATATTCGAACTAACGTAGTACAGTACGCATTCCCTTGCATTTAGAGCTGTATCTGTTCTGACTAATTTTTCAGACAATTTTTCATCACCTTTTGGGGGTATTTAGTATATTGCTGTAGGTTGGTTGTGTTGAAGTATTGTAATTCTTGAAATTGAGCCTAATTTTGCTCAGGTAAAAATTGACCATATTATTGACATAGATAACTTTTATTTACATGTATAGTAGAGGTACCATTCATTTTAGCTCTAACCCCTTTATACCAAAATGAGTATTTCGGAACAAACTGAATGTCAAAAACGAAACCTTGATTGATGTAATCAAGGAACTGCCAACCAACGTGCAATTTACCAAGTAATCTTCTCAGGTGCTAACAAAGGTTTTGTGACTACTTTCTATTGCACACTTTAACCAACATAGGACACAAAACCTGTGTTAGTATCTGTCTCTCCTTGTTATAAACAATTCTCCTCCTGGAACAGTCCAAAGTCATCAAAATATGAAACAGCGGCAATCTGACGTCGACCAAGATGTGGCACAGTTTGAAGACTTTGGAGCATGCCAAACGATAGAGTACGAATGTTCTTATTTCAAATTGAAATCTAATTTAAATGTATAGACAGATGCATAAATAATGAAATGGTTTAACATATTAGATCATTCGTAGAATACTTACCGTACATATCTCTTACGTTGTATTGAATAAACTACCGCAAATATAAATCATTCTAGTAAATTTAGTTGGTCATATTACAGCCCTCTTTCTGAGACAGTGCCAAATACTTGTCCGGTTTTGACATTAAAGTGTGTGTGAATGGATTGCCGGTATGTGGTAGAGTGTCAATTAAGAGATAGCTTGGCTTTGGCCTTGGTGGAGGAGGTGACATGAGGAAATATTTTATCTGCATCCCTCCAAAAACTGCATAAAATTGATGACTTCTTGTAAGTATGGACAATATCCTGAATTATCAAATGATTCAGCAAGAGTGAATTGCATACAATGACTCGAGCATATAACCGACACACATCTGCAGTTTTTGCAAATATATTTAGAGGGTTCGCGGAAGAAGAAGAAGGAGAAGCTTGGCTTTTTTTCTCTCAATGGCTTGGCTTTGCGGTTTTCCCCTAAATCATCATCGTGATTATACTTTGCATGAGAGGCTTTTTACTGGGAATTATATCAGGAAGAAGAGAAAGATTTCCGTTTCCAAGCAGTTCAAGATGGGACTTGAATGGGTCCGCTGCAGCTGTCTTCTATTGCTGTGTCTTGGAAGGTGCCAAGGATCGTTGCTGAATGTCATAAGGCAACTTCAAGAGTAAATAAACACCTTATGTCCCAAAATTAACATTTACCTATCTGTCTTTGTTATAACAATGTAATTTGTAGGCAATATGAAGGAATGTAAGTAAAATAGTACATACATTGGCCCATTATTAAATGTCAAAACAACTTATAGTTAATAACATAAAGTTTCTTATATATTCTAGGCATTACCAATCTGAACTCATCTTCATCTCTGACTTCACAACTCCAGAACAATCTCAATTCACAGTTGATTTACAATCTCAACACATTTCATTGTCAACATTCAATGTCTTGGATTTACAACGAATGCAATCTGAATGGAATGAGAATGAGGAATGCCCGACATTCTTGGACTATGAAAACAATGTTGGGCATAAAGCGATTCCGATTGAGCAGATATTTGTTAGGAAGGAGTTGATCGGGGCTGAGAAGGCCAGCCGGTAATTATCAACATAATTTATCAAGTAAAAACTGTACAGAAGGTAAAATATTTTACTATAAGTGACATTCAGTTATTCCTGTAAGTGAAGTGACATTGTAAGTTCTTTATCCTGGATGTAAGCTCTATGATGTGGAAATTACGTACGAATATGTGGGCCACCTCATATAACGCAGAACAGTTTCTTACTAACGCAGTCTCTTCCTATTCTGGGTCAACTCCGAGCTCCTTCCAACCGTTCTCTCCATCCTGGAATCGTCCATTTTGAGATGCAAGCAGAAGATCGATCCCGGATACTTTCACCAACAATCGAGGCTTCTCTTCCTAACAAGCTCCAATGAGGACACGAGGATGGTCTTGGACCATGAGCTGGTGCAGCGTCATGCTCGGACGCTGTGCTTGCAGACGTCGAGTAGAGGGAGGTTTCTCGCGTTCAGGACGTTTGGGTTTATTGGCATGATTGGGGAGGAAGAAGCTGAGGAAAGTGTGGTTGCAAAGGTACAAGTAAAACGTAACATTACACTAATACAACTTTTACAAGTGTAGTTGCATTAAGTAGGCGTCATTTAGGGTCATTCTTTAGCTAAAGAGTAACGGTTTATGTGGTATTAGTAAGATACTTACTGGTATTATTGAAAAACACCTTTTGTAGATGTTCAGCCTCCCCACCACCTACGAGTCCCACACCATCCGCTTCCAAGTGATCCCCTGGGCCTACTACATCCTAGACGAGCCCCTCTTCGAACCGAGCGGCGTGGAGATGTTTGACAACGTGTGGGGCATGGAGGTGGAGCTCGTCCACTTTGCGCGGGAGATGCTCAGGTTCAACGTGACGACAGCGCCGCCGCCGGACGAGGAGTGGGGCAGTATTGATATGACGAATGGGACGTGGGCGGGCATGGTGGGGATGCTGGTCAAGGATGAGGCGGATATTTCGTGCGAGTGTGTTATTAGTTTTAACAGGCATCAGGTGAGGAAACGTTAAACACTAGTTATACAGAAATCCCCTTTACTTAATAAGTACAAAAAATGATCTTAATGATGTTCAACCAAAGACAGGGGATAATAAAAAATATTATTAAATACACTGGTTTC
>LR137412.1:34191-45379 GCA_900659605.1 Tisbe holothuriae | reverse complement strand
CAGTTCCCACTGCATTATCGTTATTCTTGCTGCTGCTATGTGATGTGATGTTTCTACTTGTATTCCCACCAGTGCGACGGGGAGAAGGGAAAAAAGCTATTTGGACATGAAAAGCTAAACTGTGGTGATGGTGGTACATACACACCGCCGCAGTGATAGAAGCAACAGAGCTCTCTGTACATACACACGTACTGGGGGATCTTTAGAGGATGATTGTAAACGTCGATTCTCTTAAAGTTGATACTGAGCTAGGTAAGGAGGAGGACGAGAAGAGAGAATATACCGGCTTACTTTCTCTCTATATAGTCTGTATTGCAAGGCCGTTTACTGCTCTATTGCGCGCGCTTTCCCCCAAAAGAAGGCCTTACTTCTTACTGCGTAGGAGGAGTGGCTCAGTTAGGTAGGGAGCGCACACATTATCTGCGTATATAACCTACACAAGCCTACTACAGGGATGCAGGAAGGTGAATCAGGGTCTCTTTTGAAATGCAACAGTGTGTAGGGATATGCATTAATGTGCAAGACCTTGTGGTAGCCCTGGTACACATCCGTCAGTACAGAGAGAAGAAAAGTTTGAGCACGCGTTTGCTGCTCTTCCATCTTCTCTCTCTCTCTCTCCTTACACTTGCTCGCTCTCTCCCTCGGCGAAGGCGGCAAAGGGCTTCTCCCTCCCTAGGCTTGTTCTCTCCTCTCTCTCTTCTCGGTTTAATATATTGTATGGTCTTCTTCTCCGCTCCTCTTGTATAAGATGCTGGTTTGCTGCCAAATTCACAGCTAGTCGTCCGAAGGGAAGAAGCCAGCGACGACGAAGAGAAGAAGAAGCGGGCCTCAGTACGAAAACAACATTGAACTCAGCAGAACAACAATAGATCTAGCCCTTTGATCTGTCAAACTCAGTAGACAGAGAGGAGATTTGATATGTCAGCTTTTGAGGAATACAATCTTCACCGAGGAACTTTGACAGTGTGAAGTTAACTGAGATAAAGTGTATTCTAAGCACCTCTCAGGTTTATAATCTGTAAAGGAGATCTTGGTGTCTTCTTCACGGTTGGTGTGTTTGTATGCAAGTTTGAAAACTCCCAAGGGAATTCTTCTTCAGATTGGCTCTCAGGAAAGGTGAGATCGCAGCTGTTTGAGTGTATTTTGTGCTTATCTGAAGCCTTAGTAAATGTATTAGGTCTGTGTATTCTCTATTTCCAGAGGGATCAGATAACAATTTTACCTTTCTTTCCCTCGAGACTCTTCAAGAGTAAACTATTTTCCACTTAAAACTTTCCCACTTTGTAAACTTCTGGTCACATATCCAGAGATCTTGTTACAGCTCAAAAATTGCATAAAATGGGGAAATAATTCCACTGGGGAGACATAAAAAGGGAAACAATTTAAACAAGGTCTAAAAATAGCATTGGAGGAAAGAAGGAAAATTCTTGGGGACGTGACAGGAATTCTAGATGACAAATAAAAAGGAGAACAAGAAAATTTACCTTGGACAGACGACATAACAAATTGTTAAATGAGCCATAGAGCTATTAAACTGTGATCTATGGTACTTAACCATTAAGAGGCCATTACTAATGTTAGATTCAGTAATGACCAATTGAAATTTGTCATCTAGCCATGGGGTAACATAAAAGGCAATGGTTCGTGCGTGAATGCGGTTCTGACAGCAGGTCAGATGGAGACGACGACGATGTCAATCCAATTGAAATGTGATTCAACGCCTAATTTGGCGCCAATTCTAACTCCAATCAGAGCTGCTTTCAAATCGTAAGATGATCGTAAGCGTCTTATTTCTTGTCACCTTTTGTGCACCAAAGGAGAAGTTGTCTTTCCCAGAGGTGCAAAAATGTCACATTTTTGTGCAAATAAGGAAAAAGAGCTTTGACAAAAACCACCAAAGTACAAAGCAATGCACTTGTGATAGTAATACGTTAGTAACGTTACAATTATTCTTCCAGAACACTCTGCCAGCAACGGCAACGACACTGAAATCGACAACAGCCCTCAGCAGCAACCAGTCTACAACAACGAGGACAGCAACCGGAATCAGCCTCCTCCACCACAGCCTGAGCAAGAGTATCAGCCAGCCTATCAGAGCGTGTTTGCAAACACCCTGACGAGGGAGACTGAGCAACAGCAGCAGCAGAGGACCAACTTCAACAACCAGCAAGCCGATCATCAAGAGTACGATTTGGACAAGAGGTAACGGCAACAACAATCTCTCTCTCTCTCTCTCTCTCTCTCTCTCTCTCATCCCTCTCTACTCAATTCCGCCCACTCATTCAATTCACATCAGGGTTGCCATTCTCATATTGTTTTCTTAGTATATATACAGTGCGATTTCCTTAAGCTTGTCGTCCCTTATGCGTGCGAGGATTAATCCGATTTTCAGCAGAATTGGGAGCTTGAGAGATTTAGCCTGAAGAAGAAGAAGCCGTGATACGACTGACTGACTGTCTTAGCCGCATTTATCTGTCACCAGCAATGTAATGCTTCGCCCAATGATGAGCATTCTTTGTCCAAAATAATTAGTATGTCGGCTTTAATTACGGGATTAGAAGGAGCGGATCTCATTTTGTTTCTATTATTTCTTTTTTTTGCGCCCTTGAAAGTTTTTCCCAGGGAAAAATGTGGCAAAAACTAATTCTTTCGTTTCTTCATCAACTCAGACAGGAATGAAGGAATGGAGTTATCTGGCAGTGGCAATGAGTGTTGGAAAAAGCCGTTTTTAAGACTAGCAATGACTCGAAAAATGGGATTTGTAAAGTTTGAGAAAATCTCTTTTTCTGCCCTGAAGGTCCGCTGGAAAAAAGTTTTTAGAGAGCAGATCAAGAAGGAATCCATTCGCCGGAAGGTAATTTTCATTTTTCAACAAGACCTTCAAAACAGAATGGAACAGGAGAGAGAGAGAAAGAGAGAGAGAGAGAGAGAGAGAGAGAGAGGATTTCCCTTTTTTTGTATATTAGTAAAAGAGAAGAAGAAATCCTAGCCAGGGATGCTATTAGACACTGCAGTGTACAAAAAATGAGCAAATAATGTAGTTAAACATCCCACAATGGCAACCCTATTGGAGTCTCTCCCTGCAGTCGAGTCCCAACTTAAGATTGCTCAAATGCGGTGAAGCACAACAGCAAAGCGAGGCCATTTTCTTTTTGCCAACCGACGGAGCAAGAGATTTAGTAGCCACAATCATTGCAGGAGAAGGAAGGCAAATATTATGCTTCATACGCGGGTTCTATGCCAAAATATGCAAAAAGGGAATTGTACAGCAGTAAAGTATGTTCGCGTTCTAAAAATAGATCTGCTGAAGCTTGTAGAAATCCTCTCCTCAAAGGTTGCTTCTGACGGAGCAAAAACAGCCTGGGATTGATTGATGGGCTCACTGGAATTACTTTCCAATTGGAACCAAGTTCTTCTTCTGATTTCCTTTTCGTGTGACTCAAAGATCGAACTTTTCCCATCCACATTCGATGTCAAACACCGGTTTATTTTGAACTGCTTAAGACCTTTTTGACGGATGAGCACTTGCTCCTATAGATATGAACCTCTACTTGAACAACTTTTTGGCACTTGACAATATACCTCCTGGCACACAAGCCTTTTATTACCCCTCCATTAAAACTGCTTTAATTTTCCTAGACGGCTGTTGAGCCCATCCGAGATGTCTTCGAGCAACTCGACTCCCCTTCACCATGCCACGCCCTCCTCGCACGACCCCGCCCTCAGGGGAGGCGGGCACAGCGGCGTGCTCACCCTGCCCAGCAACAGCCCGCTCAAGTTCCTCCGCGAGGATAGTGTGGATGGCACGCTGAGCCCGGTGAGTTCAAAGTCGGCGGGGACGGACACGGATCTCATGATGATGGACGGGAACAAAAAGAAGGTAAAATAATATTTGTACTTTAAACCATCTGTATTCTATTTCTATCTTTATATAAAGGCATAATTCACTTGCACTCTTTCTCCCTGTATACGTTGAAAAAAGTTGAATTTCAATCTGAAGATTTCGTGATTGAAAACTTATCTTTTTTTCGGTTTCTCTCTCTTCCACCCACTCACAAGGTGTCAATGTTTGCTCTCTTTCTTATTCTTCTTCTTCTCCTCGATCTCAACTTGACTCGCCCAGACAGAAATAAAAAAGGAAATCCAATTTTGAACCTGCAGGATGAAGAAAGAGAACAAAGCCTATTTTACTTCTGCTGACGTCACTGAAGGTTTGCAAAGAAAGTAAATGGCATATATTTGCGATATTGACATCATCAAAAAGGGATTTGGATCTGAGTGAAGCGGATCACCTTTCAGCAGATGGATACATACCGAGCTGTGCAATTTTGCAGTCGACACGTTTTATTGATAGACAAGAGTGGATCCGCTTTGGAAATGGATCTGCCAAGACGTTCCATATTCTGGAAAGGACTCCGATATATGTACATATTCGCAAGCGGACGACCCCTCGCGTCGTCTTCTGAAACATTTACTGATGCTGTTGACCGAGCGAGCGAGAAGATAAAATGCTCCCAAGAGAAATTTGGTATGGCAGATATCTACATAAGATGTCTAAATTGGGTTAGCAACAAACACACGTACCATGTTTTATGTAAAGTTGAAGTCTAAACCTGGTATCTCTGGAGACGGAATTAAAAATTCTTTCTTAGAAATATTACATCATCATGAAATTTGGGAGATTCTCGTGAGATTGTACTCTGTGCATTCAAAGAGTGAATATTAAATTAAACCTTTGTTACGTATAGATCATATGACGATTCTATGCTCAGATTGCATTCTGCTGCAAACAAATTTAAAAAAGGTACTTTTAGAGCGGAAATACAACTCCATAATAGCTTTTAAAAGAGGTAAAATCTCGTTAAAAAGCTCTTTTATGTCACTTTACAAAGGCAGAAAAAGAAAAACATCATTTATTATTATTCTTTGTAGCCACCACAGCTTGTGTGACAATTCTGTCCCTGTCAAACAAGTTGGGTATAAAACGGCGTTAAAAGCGGGATAAACCGTGTATATAAAACGTCATGTAAGGCTTTAACCGAATGACAAGGGAAGGCCTTTTTGCCTATATGTGTATAAACCATGCTGGAAAAAGCTTTTAGCTGAGAAGAGAAAAGGGAGAAAGAGGTCCAGCCGGTTTTGCGACACAAAAGTTTGAGAGGAGGAAAGTTTTCCACACTTAAAACTAGGTTGGTTTTCGCCTCTCTCTCTCTCTCTCTCTCTCTCTCTCTCTCTCTTGTGAGTGTCCTTCTTCAGTGGTTTTCGTGCCACAAATATCCACTTTCTTGTGTGTTTTGAGCGCGGGCGGCGGAGGAGGAGGAGTAAGAATAAAAGGTTTGCTTGCCTCAACAGCTGAGCTGAAGCATTTTTTCGATGACACTACAGCTTTCTCTTAAGAAGAAGAGGAAGAAGAATAAGGCTGCTGGATTTCACTTTTGCTCTCAAGGCATTTTCTCCGTGTGACAGCAACAAAAAGTTTTTCTTGTGACTTTCTTTCGATCCCCCTACTCAGGAATCTATAGATGGCAGTAATCTATATAATAGAAACTGAGCATTCGTATAGTGTAAGTGATTGTTCAATATCTAACCCCTCTATCTAGCTAGAAAGGCAGCAAGTGGGCAATACATCTTTCGACTGGAGTTGACATGGCAAAAATATATGAAAAAGGGCCTTGAAAAAGAACAGGAGAAATAGTTCCACATTTGATAGCCAGAAAATGGCTTTCTTTGCCAACGACAAGGTGATATTTCAGCCTCCAACTCTGCAGTATGGTTTATGTTTATTATCCTGTTCTGTGGAAAAGAGCATATTATTATAATAATACAAACCAGGGACCTGTCGCGCATATTAGGAATATGAGTTAAATCCCTCTGGTATGAAATACAGCAGCTATTCTGTTATATTTTCGACTTTCCCTCGGAGGAGAAGTTTGCTGGAAGTTGCCCATGGGAAATTCATTAAGTAGCAGAAAAGAAATAACGAAATTGGATATGCATCTGCTGTGTTTTAAGGACGTGTTTCGAGAGGTGGAAAGTTTGGAATGCAGTTTTGTTCAATCCAAAATTCCAGATAGTTTGCAGGAGAGGCAATAGATATATGAAAAATATACAGAAAAACAAAGCAGTATAGTACAATTTGTTTAGAACGAGCTTAGTATTCTAGCACATGAAATCGATTAAAGTGCTAAGATTCTCTGCCTTTGAAATTGCAACTTCTTGCGAAATTTGAAATTCTAAAGAGCTATCTTTCTTTCTTTGTCCAAAACGATGTAATATCTGAAAACATCTTAAGTTGTCAGAGAGAAAAGATGAGGGCATTAATAATGCGTCTCTCTGAATTCACTCTGGACAAGTACAGAGAGAGAGAGAGAGAGAGAATTTTTCTCATTTCATATTTCCAAGACCGTTTTCAGCTCTTTCTTTTCAGCTTGCTGCAGGCTCAGCAGTTCTCTTCACATCCCTTTTAGATCTTCTTTCTTTCTAAGGCTTTGAAAGGATGGGCGCAGAGACGAAAGAAGAAGATCAAGCTCTGACTATGATATGCATTAATGTCTGGGAAGAAGAAAGAGAATAAAGAGATTAGGGTCTATTCTCAGGACAAACATTGACCGGATTTGCGAAATCCGACAACATTAGACCTGCACAAAACCCTCTTCAAATGTATATTTAATGTTTCAGCGCTTCCCCACCGACCGTCCATACTTCATTGCCAAGGAAATTCTCATGACAGAGCGGACCTACAAAAAGGATCTGGAAATCGTCAATCTGGTAAGAATCCATCTAACATCATTTACATTCCCTTTGAACCCATTGTGTTTGTCTTCCACAGTGGTTCCGAGACGAGGTGAGCAAGGAGGCTGAGATGCCGGAGGAGCTGCTCGCGCTGCTCTTCTCCCACCTGGACCCAATCTATGAGATCCATTGTAATTTCCTCAAGGAGATTGAAAACAGAATGGCCACATGGTGAGTAAACATGTTAGTAATACATAATTTTATACCCTTCAAATGTAATATATCACTCCCTATTGGTGCGAAGGATGCATTTTATGTCAGACATGATTAAAAGAAAGTTTAGCAGCATGCCTGTCATATATTTTGAAAGTTTGTATTCTCTCATGCCTGAGCTGCAGAGTACAATTTTCCCTGGCAAGAAAGAACTAATTGCATGTTGCAAACCATAAAGACTGTTGATGCTGTGTACAGCTAGGGTATACAAACAGTGGGGGTTATTTATAGCTCTACTGACATTAGACCGTACTATTATTGTTAAGAATGTCTTCAGGGAGGGAAGAAACCTCAGCACGGCCACAACAGCATCTGCATGAAACTAAAGAAGACCAAGCAGGATAAAAATACCTCCAGGCACCAACTTGACTTTGCATTTACTCAGGGATGCCATTTTTACAGTTTCATATTCTGCAATGCCAATTCAACTTGTAATGATGTTTTAAAACAATGTTGGCATCCCTGAATAATTCAAGTGCTGAGATCCCTTGGGCAATACTTGATACAGGATGTTGGCTCCTACTCTAGCAGCCCTCCTCCCAATTTGAATAGTTGGTTTCTCGCGTTGCCACAAGCAAAGTACAGTATTCATCTAAACTTGGTGTATAATGTACAGTATGGAAGTACCTCGATGAGAATAGATTAGAACCAAGCGTTATAGCCTTATAGGACGCTTGATTAGAACTGAAACTGAACGTTGTCAACTTTCATCATTTCAAATCCTTTTTCCAGGGAGGGCCGCGGCAACGTCCACAACACGTCCAACCTGACGGACTTCAAGAAGGTCGGCGACATCCTCCTCCGCACGTTCGACGTCCTCCTCATGGACCACTACATCAAGTACCTGGACGCGCACTCGCGCATCCTCGACCTGCTCGAGGAGGCGCTGGAGGCGAGGCCAGGGTTCGCCGCAGTCTTCAGGGACTTTGAGGCGCAGAAGGTCTGCTACCTGCCCGTGACCACGCTCTTGTTGAAGCCGCTCCACAGGGTGTTGCATTATGAGCTGCTGCTGGAGAGTAAGTTCCATTATGTGTTTGTAGTTTCATTGATCCACTAAATCCAATATAAAGTGTTTGCTTAAGCACAGCTTTAGCTCTTCTTCTGTTGGATATATCCCTTGCACCTTGTGTTCCCAACAAAATCTGTGTGAGCGAGAGAGAGAAATAGTTTCGTTTCTCTTTCTTTTTATCTCTTTCTCCTGCAAATTCCCACTCGCCTTTTTGTGCAAAGTGGTGAAAAACTAGAGGGATTCGTTTTCGCACTCAAGCTTGCATAAGGAGAAATAGAAAAAGTTGTTGGCACGCTTGGAAAGAGCTAAATTCAATTTTGTCCCTCTCTTTCAGCAGAATTTATATTAACTGCGCACATGGCTTTTTCTATATCCCCATGTAACCAAAATATGGTTCTTGTTTTATGTCTTTTTAACGAGTTGTGTGGGGAAAGCGACAACAACAGCAACCATAAACACAACAGGTTACACAAAAATGACGATCAAAGAAAATGTTACATCAGAGTCATTTCCTATTTCACAAGAAAGTGTGTTGTTTTGAAGGGCGGAAGAAAGAAGAATGTCAAAAAAAGCCTTGCAGGTGTTTTGACTTTTCCCTTCTCTTTCTCTCAAGAGCCTCAAAGCCGCTCTTTCAATGTCACATCCGGGTTTCCGTAATCACAAAGACATGCCAGCAATGTTGCGTGACATGTAATACAAAATTCATTACATTTTAAGGCCATTACCTACCTTTTAGAGGGTCTCATATAGGCTGATATCACCTCTTTAATTGAATATTTCTTTTGCTATTAGGACTTCTCCGTACGTACAACTCCAACCACCCCGACTACCAGAGCACCAACATGGCCATGATCAAGATGCAGACAATCATCAGGAAGATGTCCACAAAGCTGCAAGAATCGGTAAGACTAATGTCAACCCTTAATCCGATTCACTCTCTTCGATATTGTCTGATTCCATGTTGCTAACCTTTCTCTCCTTTCTCTCTGCTTTGTGAACAGGAAAACTCCATCAAATTATCCGAGCTGCAGCGTGATCTGGGCCCGTCTTTTGAGGGACTGCACACGGCAGATAGAGAGTTCATCAGGGAGGGATGTCTGCAGAAGCTCTCAAGGAAGGGATATCAACAGAGAATGTTCTTCCTGGTAAGTAATGAAACATGGACATGTATCCAATGCATACAATATAATTCAATTTCCAGTTCAACGACCTCCTCTTGTACTCCAACCGCACTACCCACCCCACCCTCCACTTCCGCGCCCACGGCCAGATGCTCGTCAAAGACCTCAGCGTGCTCGACTCTGAGCCGCGCATGGGCGGCGAGCACTGCTTCAACGTCTACGACGGCAAGCGGGCGCTGCTCGTGGCCGCGGCCTGCGAGGAGGAGAAGCTGCTCTGGATGGAGGACATTGCCGAGGCGGCCCAGGCTGCGAGGACGGCAGCCGGGAGCAGCAATGGCCACGATGGCAAGTTCATGAGCCTCAAGAGCATGTCCGGGTCTGAGGATGCCCTGGACAGGTCGGAGATGGGCGGCACGTTGGAGCGGAGTGCCGGGGGAGCGGCGGCGCAGCAAAGGACGAACTCCAGTGTGCATGTGTGCTGGCATAGGGCGACCACGCTGGGGTGGAAGGAGATGCACGCTTCGCTGCAGGTAAGTTAAAGTTACTGCAATTTGGGTAATAAAGAGATCAAAGGTCTAGACCGTGTTTGTCGCTACGTCCTTGAGATGAAGACGTATGCGACTAATTAAGGCTCCGTGTGCGCCAATGCGGAGTTGATGGGTCTCTTGGGACAACCAAGTTTGTAGACTCAGACCCAGACGGAGAATGAAAAGAAAGGAAAGAAATGGACCGTCTGTTGATTTAGCACTATGATGCACAAGGGATAGGAAGGCTAATTATCAAACTTTTTATCCATAAAGTAGATTCTATTATTGTATAGCACACTTTTAACCTAGCTGTGATGTATCACTGCCTCATATAGGGCTGTATTACTGTTATAGAAGGGGATTCCATCCAGCATTGATGTATTATTTAAATACAGGGTTCCAATTTTCCTTATTAAATTGTATTTTCTTCTTTCTAGACGTTGTTAAGCGGCTACCTCCTCCGCAAGTTCAAGAACTCGAACGGCTGGCAGAAGCTGTGGGTTGTCTTCACCAACTCCTGCCTCTACTTCTACAAGACGTTCCAGGACGACTTCCCGCTCGCCTCCCTCCCGCTCCTCGGCTACGCGGTCCACAAGCCCGCCGTCGACGACGACATCCACAAGGACCTCGTGTTCAAGCTGCAGTTCAAGAACCACGTCTACTTCTTCAGGGCGGAGAGCGGCTACACGTTCGAGCGGTGGATTGAGGTGCTCAGCTCGGCGACGCAGCTTAGTGAGGACTTCCTGGGCGGGGCTGGCGGAGGGGAAGGCTTGGATGGGAACGGGGCGGCAAATGGCATATCGCATTATTAGCAAGTCAATGACAGGGCTTAATAAGTCTTTGGATACCCACAACTTTGCCGTCTTGTCCCGGGTTGGGCATTGATAACGCATTATTACACATCCTTTGTGTAAGCCAGTGGCTCAACACCCGTTATTTGTGTATTTTTGTACAATTTTTGTAACGTGTTTGAGGAAAGCGTGGAGGGAGGAAAAGAAGAAAAGTTGCTAAGTAAAATTAATGGGTTTACCTCTACTTGGTTGTTTCCTTGTACGTAAGAAAGGTTTCATGCTCATCTGCTGAGTAAGCGTATTTTTGCTATCTCTCTGTAGCTGTGGGTTTCATTTGTTGCAACATAATGACCAATAAGTGTAGGACAAATGCAAAAAATGCTCATCTATATCTCTATACATCAAACTATTTTCATAAACCTAGAACTGTTTCCTTCAAATTCTTTGTGATGCACCGTAAAGTAAAACAGCCTCCCTGATATAAAAGTTTGCGGCAAAAGAGTCGGAATCTCAAAATAAAATATTAACACGTCCCTTCCAAAAAATCTAAGACATATATGCAACATAGAATACTGTTATTAATACTGTTATATGAATGAAATTCATCCCTGTTATATCGCCCCCGCAAAGCATATTCCTGTTTTTCGTATACATCGTATCAAAACACATCATATAATGCACTAACTGTATTTTCGAGAGTATAAAAATACACGATACCGATAATCTAATAATATC